>JAODOY010001678.1:0-12662 GCA_025399855.1 Forbesichthys papilliferus
GACAAAATTATTATTTCAAATAAAAATCATTATTTCTAACCTCGTCAATGTCTTGACTATATTTTCTATTCATTTTGAAACTCATTTGAGGAAAGAATGTGTGAGTTTTCATAGAAAACATGAAATGGTCTGGGTGACCCCAAACTTTTGAATGGTAGTGTATATACATATTATAAATTCCCTGTCAGTATTACATTACCTTATTGCATAATTGTTTTTTCTAATTAGAGAACTGGACCACCCAAATCTATCAAAATTCATTGGTGGATCCACTGAGGTCCCCTGTGTCACCATAATCACAGAATACTGCCCAAAGGGCAGCCTGTCAGATGTCCTGTTGAATGAAGATGTCCCAATAAATTGGGGCTTCAGGTGAGTCCACTATCAGTCCAGCCTTAAGATAACATAACTCAACACAAGCCTTATGATCCTCCCCTTGTCTAATAATATGACCCTGGCTGATTCCTGCCTTTAGGCTATCCTTTGCCACCGACATTGCTCGTGGCATGGCTTATCTTCACCAGCACAAGATGTTTCATGGGAGACTTCACTCCAGGAACTGTGTCATAGATGACCGCTGGGTCTGCAAGATATCAGGTGACAATTAGCAGTGATGTGCAATATCACGCATCAATACTGTAAGTCAAGTTATTGTTTAATTTGGTACATCAGTGCCATTGAATGGAAACCGAGACCAGCTGTACTTGACAGCCACATCCTGTCTACATGTGGCTGTCAACATCAATGCCAAATGCAGAAACAATACTCTCTAATACAGTAACATTGTTTGTGCGTGTGCATGTTTGTGTGCGTGTGTGTGTGCCTGTCTCCAGATTATGGCCTCACTGTCTACAGAAAAGAAGACTTCGAGGCTGTTAGTAATGGCTTCCATTTTGGGGATGTAAACCGTATATACTGTGCTCCAGAGGTCCTCCTTGGGTCCAGCTCCAACATGACAGCAGCTGCAGATGTCTACAGGTGTGTGTTTATGTGTGTGTGGCAGTGCTTTGACCATGCAGTAGCTATATTAATGAAAATATACAACTGCAAAACTGTACATTAAGTCAGTTTTGGTCTTTGTATTATTCTTTAATTCATTTACACAAATGCCAAGTGAGCCAATATACTGCCAGATCATACTTTAAACCGTGGTCCCCAACCCTGGTCCTAGAGGGCCACTGCCCTGCATGTTTTAGATGTCTTCCTGCTCCAACACACCTGATTCTAATGAATAGCTCGTTATAACGACCCAGTCATGTGAATCAGGTACGCTCACAAAAACACGAAATTGCCCTGACTTTCTACTGCAAACAGAATTATGTTGTTGGAAAACAGATTGAAAACTGTGCAGGCTGGGTTGGGGGAATTTCGGACAGGCTGACGTTGCTGGGTGTAAGTGTGCTAGAGAGACTAAGGTACTCTGATATGCGGTGTATACTATAGGACATTCTCAGACATCAGTTAGTTTTCCCCTTTAGAAAGGTTATTTGAATGATATTTCTCATGAAACATATTAAAATAGACACAATGGGAGCACTTGAAACTGATTATCATTTATGATCCTGAATTCCCTGATTTGGCTTTCTCTCGTCAGCTACTCCATGATCCTGGTTGAGATTGCAACTCGTTCCAACCTTGTCTTAGTGAGTATCTCTTAGATTAGGATATTTGTATTGCCTCTGATGTTCCGTTTTAAACTGACATACCTTCTTACAACAGGACCAGACTGAGGGAGTAAAGATTGATATTATGTGGCGCCCCCCACTGCCCGAACTGAAAACAGGGAAGTCAGATACTGACTGTCCCAACCACAAAGACTACTGTGAGGTCTGTACAAACTATGCCATGATAAACATTTACCTGAACAATGTATTGATACACTAGGCAAATATAATATTATTCTAAAAATGGAAGGCGCAGAAAACCACTATGAGGAGTGGCAATGCCACTTCAAAAAACAAGGCACTCAAGCGGAGTTAGTGAAAAAAGCCTTTAATGTATAGGCTAGGACACTAACCTGTTTCGGCTATTGCCCTCATCACTCGCCTTCCTTTTTTTGAAACTTATTCCTCTGAACAAGAGCACCGGTGGACACAATTACAAGTGGAATACCTGAAGCACTCCTGCTATTTCTGTTTTCTTAATAATATTATTCTAATTAAATGATTTTCTTTATTTGGATAAAAGAACAGGAAAAATGATGTAGGAGGTTGAGTCATTTTGGGTATTTTATTATTGGGTGTTGTTATATTCAATTTTGAATATAGAATTTCTGGAGAAAAGACTTCATCCTTTTGAATAAAAGATTTGTAACGTGTGTACAACTCAATATGGCTTGTGCTCACTTGACCAGCTCATCAAGAAGTCCTGGTCCCATAGCATCACCATGAGGCCCACATTTGATCAGGTGAAGAAGATGCTGGACAAAATAAACCCACATAAAGTCAGCCCTGTGGATATGATGATGAATTTGGTAATAATATATTAACAAAATAGCTATGTTAAATTATATATTGAGTATACAGTTGACCACAATCATTTTCAACCTCTATTACCGTATACTGTTGTCTACTGTGGCTGCATGCCTCTTAATAATAATGACTGAATATAGATACTTTTAAATACAGATGGAAAAATATAGCAAGCATCTGGAGGCCATTGTTGCAGAGAGAACACAGGACCTTCTTCAGGAAAAACAGAAGACTGATCGGTTGTTGTACAGTAAGTTGAGACACAAAATGAAGAGTGAGGCTTTAACCATTGTTAAAATTCAGGGGGTTTTTTGTGCCAGTTTTTTTTTGTGCTCATTATTAGCACAGAAATGTCATTACTGTTGAGATAAGTACATTATTTACTATATGTTTGCTCTATACTCTATGTACAGTGCGCGCGCGCGCACACACACACACACACACACACACAAATACTTAATGAAAATTAATATATGGGAAACCAAAGTGTTGGAGTTTACCCCAATAGATGAGAGGGTCGCCTCCCAAACTCTGACTGTTGTCTGTGCAAATGCACCAAACAGCAGATTGGAGTATTTGGCCTTCTTGGAGACCCTGCATGGAGTCCTGTATGGGGCTCCAGTAGGGAAATCCATAGTTCTACTGGGAGACTTCAACAAGGAACGGCCTCCCTGAACTTAACTCGAACGGGCATTTGTTGTTAAACTTCTTGTCTATAACAAACACCATCTTCAACCATAAACATAATCACCCAATTTCCCTCGGGGGAGGTCACTGAGGTAGTCAAACGCCTTCACAGTGGCATAGCCCTGGGGATTTATAAGATCCATCCAGAAATGCTAAAAGCTTTAGATGTGGAGGGTATGTCAAAGATTACAAGCCTCTTCAATGTTACGTGGAAGTCGGGGACAGAGCCAAAAGAGTGGTTCATCTTTTCAAAAAGGGGGACCAGAGAGTGTGTGCCAACTACAGGGTTATCACACTACTTAGCCTCCCTGGTAAAGTCTCCTTTAAGGTGCTGGAGAGGAGGGTTCGGCCGATTGTCTAACCTCAGATTGAAGAACAACAATGTGGATTCCATCCTGGTCGTGGAACACAGGACCAGCTCTTTACTCTCGCAAGGATCCTAGAGTGGGCCTGGGAATATGCCCTTCTGGTCTACATGTGTTTTGTGGATCTGGAAAAGGCGTATAACCAGGTCCCTCAGGGAGATGCTGTAAGAGGTGCTGCAGGAGTATTGGCTGAGGGGGTCCCTTTTAAGGGCAGTCCAGTTCCAATCCCTGTAGGTCCAAAACGTGAGCTGTGTTCGGATTCTCGGCAGTAATTCGGACTTGTTTCAGGTGGGGGTTGGTCTCTGCCAGGGCTGCGCTTTGTCACCAATCCTGTTTGTGATATATGGACAAGATATCAAGGCGTGGTCATGGTGGGGAGGGGTTGGGGTTTGGTGGCCTGGGGATCTCATCGCTACTTTTTGCAGATGATGTGGTCCTGATGGCATCATCGGTCTGTGACCTCCAGCACTTACTGGATCGGTTCGAAGCAGAGTGTGAAGCGGCTTGGATGAGGATTAGCACCGCAAAATCTGAGGCCATGATTCTCAGCAGGAAACCGATGGAATGCCTATTCTACTACCCTAATCTAGGCAATGAGTCCTTTCCCCAAAGGAAGGAGTTCAAGTACCTCTGGGTCTTGTTCGCGAGTGAGGGGACATTGGAGCGGGAGATTGGCCGGAGATTCGGAGCATCAGGAGTGGTATTGCAATCACTTGACCGCACAAAAGTTTTGTTCCTACCGAACTTGGAAAAGAGCCGCTGCTCCTTTTCGTCGAAAGGAGCCAGTTGGTGGTACGGGCATCTAGTAAGAACACTCCAGGCACGTCCGGCTGGGAGGAGGCCTCAGGGAAGACCCAGGACTAGATGGAGAGATGTTATCTCTACACTGGCCTGGGAACTCCTCTGGATTCCCAAGTCAGAGCTTGCTAATGTGGCTCAGGAAAGGGAAGTTTGGGGTCCCTTGCTGGAGCTGTTGCCCCCGCAACCTGACTCCGGATAAGCAGAATAAGACGAATGGATGGATGGATAATGATAAGCGAATACCACATTGAAATAATTGATACTAATATAAAGTTAATTAATTATAAACAACTGATGGACCGAATGGACAAATGATTAATACATTCAATTTATATTAATTATGTAAAGTACAAATCGGGAAGATAAAATAAATTATTACAATTATTTTCATCTTTATATAGTTACTATATACTGTATATCTACTCTAGTGGATATTTATTTACCTGTGTATAGAGAACTGCTGTGCTTTTTATTAGATTTTCGAAGGAGCGGGAACTATATTTATGAAGACTTCAGTTTGCTTAAAATACGTACATTGCATCCCACCTCAAAAAGTACAATGTACAAAACCATACTCACTTTAGTAACTACACATATATTATATATTATTTTTATATTTTCATTGAACAATTCAATAACATGCAGCTAATTTATGTGATTAAGATGTGATAAAGATTACGTTGTGATTTTTAGATTAACCTAAAATCAGTTGTTATGTTCAACATATATGATCATTTTGAACTAGATAGATCTACATTTTTTATATTTTGTCATGTGTATTGTGTATATACTGTACACAGGTATGTTGCCAAAGCCAGTTGCTGATGACCTTCGTCAAGGTCGTACAGCTGAGGCTCAGAGTTACTCTAATGCTACTGTATATTTTAGGTATGTACAGTACTATGCACTGTATTGTGTTCAGGTCACAAATTGTTTTAAAATGTGTACTAAGACACAACAAACAAGGCTTTTGTATTCATAAAAAAGGATATGTTTTATCTTGTAAAACATTGACTATTGTACAATATTGAGATGCAGATTTAACTTTCTTCTTGGGCAAAGAATAAACACGTAACACGTTACCATCCCCGTAGCAATGTTGCAGCTATGCCACTAGATGACAGTAAAGATCCTAAAATCTAGTGGCAAAATACGTTGAGCATCTTTCAGGTTTTGATTCAGGTTTGAATAGAATGATACATTCTGTTCTCATCTGTTCTGAACTCATCCGGAAATGCTTTTTCATTTTTGTGCTGCTATCCCCAAAAAAGTTATTGACAGAATTGTTCTATGTGATAATACAATAAGAAAGGTAATTTTACAATGAGAGCACACGTATACAGTATATCTCAACGTAAGTCCCTATTAAAATTAATAATAAATAAAATTGTGTTTTTTTGCCAGTGACATTGTAGGCTTTACTCAGCTTTCTGGTGCCAGCACTCCTCATCAGGTGGTGAATTTCCTAAATCAGCTCTACACGACCTTCGATGATATCATTGATATTTATGATGTCTACAAAGTAGAAACTATAGGGGATGCTTGTAAGTATATGACATTACAGTTCATTATTGATTATAAGCTATATGCCTATCTTGTAATATCTGATATATAATTATAATAATAATACAACTATAATAACAATTATAACAATATAATAATAGTTAAATTACCTTTAAAACATTGTTCTTCATATGCCTTCTAAAATGTGCTTTGACATTTTATTCATGTGTAATATGTGTAACGTGTTATATATGTATATGACTAATGGCCGACTCCAGACATGGTGGTCTCTGGTGTTCCCAACGAGAATGGCATCAGCCATGCGGGGGAGATAGCCAGCATGGCCCTTGATCTGGTTGGTGTCTGTCATGCTTTCAAGATCCCCCACAAACCCACCACTCAGCTGAAGATACGTGCTGGCATCCATTCAGGTAGGCCATTTCAAGCTGATTTATATACCACAGGCATAATTGCATTTCCCTTCCATTCACAAATGTCAGGAAACACAGTCACCATACAATTAATGAATGTAAGGATGTTAAATAAATAAATCTGGTTCAGATTCTTTATTACGTGTAAAATAGTTTGTCCACTTGTATGTGCGTAAATGCAATCGTCCTCAAAGGTCACACAATATTAGGAAACAACTATTATTTCAGATATTAATAATTTAATTCAGCTATTCTATTTTCGACATGGTTAGAAACAAAGAGACTAAGCACTTTTAGATCAGTGGTTTAGATGGTGGTTAAAACACTGACACCATTGTCTGTGCAGCAATTATTAATGGGAACTGTAGTGCTACTGTAAATACTGGAAAAATATGTGTTCAATATCTAATGCAGTAGTAGCGGATATCCATTGAGCCTAAAATATGATCAGAATAAAACAAATACATAGCCCAATAGTTGGCACTTCTTCTGCACTTAATAATATAACAATGACTATTATTCTCTGCTAAAGTGAGCAGTCCATAGACAATTCATTAATTGGATTATAGGGACCTGTTGGGATGTTACAGTTATATGTTAATATAAATATGTTTATGGACTTCAACAATGCGTTGATACAAACTACACTGATTGACAGGACCCGTTGTCGCCGGTGTTGTTGGAACAAAAATGCCACGCTACTGCCTATTTGGGGACACTGTAAATACAGCATCACGGATGGAGTCAACAAGTGAAGGTAATTCAATATAATGACCTTTATTATTGTTGGAAATGTATGTAATGCATGAGATTAATTACTGCATGAAATGACCTTCATTTCATACAAATTGGATCAAGATGCTGTCAAATACTAATAATACAGAAAAGCATACAACAATGGCTGAAAATGTAACCTACAGTAAATGGCACAATCCAAACATCCACAAACAAGTGATTATAGTACAGTACTTGTCTGTCCACAGCTCTGAAGATCCAAGTGAGTGGATCCACAGCAAATCTGCTTCATACACTGGGAGGCTACGTTATGACTTGCAGAGGCTCACTGAATGTCAAGGTACGTTTTTCCATCCTGGTCCCAATTGTATTTGCATACGGGTACATTTACACTGGCATACCATAATGAACAACCAAAAAGAGCAACAGACTTTTTAGTTTTCAGCACTTTACGTTTACTATTTGTCTCCACATAAAAAAACATGCAGTCTCACTGTTGCTTGTGGAATTTTTGAACATGGTCTTGTGGTTGCCATGGACATCTAACCTTTTAGGTCTGTATGCGAAAGGTCCCATTTTAAGAACTTAAACATAGTGTAATTCTTAGGCATGTAAACATATTTAAAACCAACACCACCAAAATACTGTTTAACTTAAGGCTCAGGATTTAAAAAGAACACGGGAAATTCTACCCCTGCTTAACATCTTTCAAGGTGGGGAAGGATGTAGCGGCTGATTTGTGTTCACAGTTTAGTCTTTATAATTGTGACCTATAACCTCTATTGTGAGGATGATAGTAAAGGCACGGTGGGGCCATGTTGTATCCCAAGGGGCTGGACCTTGACTACAACTGCTTTGGATTGTATATCTCAATTGGATGGCCTCAGCTGTTCTGCACTGCTCTCTAGCACACCTTAATGACCTTCATTTAGAATTTGAAATGAGTGACATGTTTCAGTATAACTATCAGTCTTTCTAATTTCTTCTTGACTGCTCAGGGTAAAGGGGACATGACTACATGGTGGCTTGAATCAAAAAGCGATGGAAACACCGACCCACTTGGACTTCCTGTGCCAGTTAGCAACTAACCAGCTTTCTAACTAACCAGCTTTTGCTAAGCGTAGCAAATGTGCAGTGTACTATGAAAAAATTGGTTAAATATTTTAATGTATTAATTTAATTTATTAATTTAAATTAATTTAAATGTCTTGGTAAAAATGTTGTTAATTAAATGTGCAGGATAATAGGTATACACCTATTGAACCCAGGTTCATCATATCTACAAATATTTAGCTTTGGGTTTGGGGGTCCTCTCCCAAAACATGTTGAGAATCAAATGGTAAATGGGCTCATTTATATAGTATCATCAAACATATCAAACATAGCGCTTTACAGTATTTTGCCTGACATTCACCCAGTCACACACACATCACCGATGGTGATCACTGCCATGCAAGGTGCAACCAACTACCAGGAGCAGTAAGCAAGTAGTAAGTAAGCATCTTGCTCAAGGATGCTTGCAGGTAGGTTTGAACCCACAACCTTCTGGCTGGTAGCCCAACACCCAGACAACTAGACCATCCTGTTCCAAACACTTTGTTTTCTGTATTCTGGTGAATTCTTTAACTTAAAACAATAATATTTTAAGTTATGTTGCCAAAATATTGGCAACCTACTACTGCCAGGCAGTAGACAAATAGACGTGTTCTATATATTGAGGGGGACACATCCCCTGAATCCCCCCAGGAATCTACGCCTGTGATTATTGGTAGTATGAAAGCCTTAACAACTTGATTGTGATTCATCTAGACTTGATCATTACAGAAATGCAAGTTTGCAAGTGTCATATTAAATGGATTGCATTTTAAATATACATTTAAAAATACAGTTTCTGCTAATGTTAATGCATTTAATATCTATTTGCTATTACTATTTATTAATTAATTAATTTGACCAGTGGTGCCGAAACTTTCCCATTCAAATCATTTAAACATAACTGATGACTGTGGTTCTTCTCAACATGAAATCTATGTATGTGTAAAGCTGTATTTATTTTTTAGGCTTGATTTTCTGGGTTAAATGGTTTTATAATTCATGAACATACATTTATAAAAAATGCATTATATATATATATATAATAACGCAGTGAACATGTAAATGTACAATTTCTGTTAGGTATAGGCCTGTTACATTATATTGCAAGTTTTTTGTGCAAATGTTGTGTGTTGTTGTGCCTATGTGTCTGGCACTTAATGAAATTGTAGATAATTAAGATTAAGGCTGTCCCGAATACCATTTTACAGGCTTCAAATACTGAATTTCTGAAAAAACACCATTAACACCACTCAAAAACACAATGAAAAACACTCAACTATAATTAATGTTTCATAACCTGTTAAAAATGAATGTTGGCAGTAAGACCGTTTGCAGGATTTCAATAGCACATGAATGTACAACAGAAAGTAAGCAAAACTTTTAACTTCAAGTCAACTACTCACCTATGAAGACTCATATTATCCACCAGACCACCAATAACAGTAGCCTATTCATAGTCCTCCGCTAATCAAAAACGATATTGCTACATTGGCAGGGGTCCAGACAATCCAGAAAAATATTTAGTCCAAAACACATTACATTAATAAATACTGCAGGAACGCCTGTTGCATTCATTTTATATTAGCTGGCAGAGGTAATCTTCCATTCCTAGCTTCAGTGAGCACACATGTAAACATAGCCATGTGCTCTAAATGGCCGCTTTGATTGACACCTAAACTGACAGTCCAACAGCATGTAATAGCCAATAAGAGTGTGTGTTGAATGAATAGCCTTGCTCTCTTCTTTCAGACAGAGACAGTTGCAATCAATTGTGTTTATGACCCAGTGGCAGGCAATTACATTTTTAATGGGTTTATACAGAGAACAGCCTCGTATAAAAACGACGCTATAGTGACACTTTTATAGATCACATGGTTTATGTAGCTGTCAATAGTTCCAAAAACCCATTTGAATGGTTTTCAGCTGGGCCGACCCATAGAATATGAATGCCAGACCACAAGCAGTGATTATATTTACAACCATCGATATTCCGGAAAATATTAACATATACTGTACTTTAATTACGTTATGTTCTTTATGTAATTTATTAGGCTATTTATGTATTGACTTACTTTATAACACAGTCTATCTACGATCAGCAAACAGCTTTGCTAGCTAATAATATGCTACAGTACTATTACAATTGCCTAATAGTACAGCACTGCAGTCTACTGAATATTGTTTTACCTTACATTTGAAAGTGTGTGTTTATTCACATTTATAGGCTGCAATGTTTATATGCTATCCACGAGTTTCAGCCAGAATCGGCCATGCCCATTGTGCTACCAGTACATAACATCAAATAAAGATTCTGCGTGTACTAGTGTTCACACATTTCATAGTGTCCATACTATTGGTCCGTCGAGGCCCCTGACTTTTACCACAAACCCCATGTGACAGCGCATCCAACCCCTGTGGTTCCTCCCACGAGTGGTGGGCCCATAAGATGGAGAGGGAGGCGCCACGTTGCTTCTTCGGGCTCTGGCTTTTGAAATGATTGTTAACAAAACTTCAGAATATTTTCAGTTCTTTGGTAGTTTGCAAATACCAACGGACATCATTAAATAAATTGTTTTTTAGGTGAGTATACTACTGTACTGATACTGTACACGTAGAAATGGAAACTAAATACTAGACTACGGTAATTGCATAACAGAGAAGACTATAGAGTATAGACCAATATGAAACCATCCATCCATCCATCCATCCATCTTCTCCCGCTTATCCGGAGTCGGGTCGCGGGGGCAGCAGTTCCAGCAAGAGACCCCAAACTTCCATTTCCCGAGCCACGTTAGCAAGCTCTGACTGGGGGATCCCGAGACGTTCCCAGGCCAGTGTGGAGATATAATCTCTCCACCTCTCCACCAATATGAAACATTACTGTAAAATGTCACGTCGAAAATGCAGCTAATGGCTAAACACATATTTTGTTATCATCGTTATATATGTAACGTCGCGTCTGCAAGTTAAATGCTACCGGTACACACAGTACGGTACCATAGCTGATAGCGCAGTCGACAACCCAATTTGGGGTTGTAATGTAGCGGTACTCTTCTTTTTCTTCTACTGTATGGTACTGTACTGGTACATTATTATATGCTAATGTACCACACCGTTTGTCGCCTACAGGTACGTTATTTTTAAATACCGGTAGTCTGCTATTTCTTCTAATGCCTAGCAATGTTTAGTTTCAGTTTAATTTTGCCGTGAGAATCTGTCTGGAAAGTCTCCGAATAATTTTGAATTTGTCCGAGTAGCAAATTAACTTTCTAATCAGCGTCGTGTTTATAGCTATACGGGCGTGGTTTAGGTGTGCCGA
This sequence comes from Forbesichthys papilliferus, assembly GCA_025399855.1. Lineage (NCBI taxonomy): Eukaryota > Metazoa > Chordata > Actinopteri > Percopsiformes > Amblyopsidae > Forbesichthys > Forbesichthys papilliferus. The sequence goes on from JAODOY010001678.1 coordinate 11,408, forward strand.
CCATGGTGCCGACACAAAAACGACCAGATGGTTCATCCAGTCAACTTCCAAGTATTTTTTTGAAAATACAGCCATTCACAAACAGTTTCAATGTACGGCTCCCCAGATGGACTTGTGACAACAATTAATCTGGCATGTCAGGTTAAGCAGTGTTCGCTTGTCAGCAAAACCTGTCTCTGTTTTCAGACATCAAGTCATACCCCTCCTGCCCCATTATTGTAACGCCATACAGTATAGTTCAAGACAGACAGACCTCTCGATGGTAAGCATACTTTAACCTGTATTATGCACATTATTATACAAACCGGTTAAACAGGTTTAGTAGTTAATGTTTTATAGCCTTATTTCAGTAATACTGTATTAAGGTTAACTACTGTAATGTTAGTGTGTAGAACAGTGTCATTTGATAGCACTGTTCACTGTGTAAATGTTAGACTTGTAATTTTAATTACATTTCAGTGTCCTGGGTGACAAATACTAAATTCTGCAGCATGTGTTGCACTACAAACATTTATGCAGTGGGTAATTAGCTGATTCAAGTGGAAAATAAACTTTTTCTGTTGTTGACTGTATAAAGTGATGGATATTTTTTTCAACAGGCACTATAAGGAAAAACCTAGCTGCAAGCAGTGCTTCAGGCAACAAGATTGACTCATTCACTATCCAGCGGTTCAATGTGACTTCTGATCGGGGAGGAGGCCAAAGCTCGTGCTAAGGCTTAAGAGGCATTTAACCATGGTACATTTCAAATAAAGCATACTATATTCATATTACATGTTTAAACTAGTATGTATTTTGTTGTTTTTGTAGGGGGCACTCAACATTGCACAAGTAAACCTAGTTTAACGTCATGTCATGCTACAATCAGGTATGGAACACTTGGAAGTGGAAGGTATTAATACGTGGATTGAATGCTCCACGTTGCTGATACATTTGTAACATAATGGCTGTTCAGAGTATTCTGCCTAGCAACTTGCACAAAAAAACATGTGATTGGTTAATTTAGTTCACAGTTAAAGGACCACTATGTAAGAATTAGTGGACTCTAGTGGTAAAATTGCAAATAGCATTCATCTGTATACTCTCCGCGCTCCACTTCCTGTCTAAGCGGTATTTTAGAATCTACGGTGGTCGTTGTGTGCCATTAGCTGTACTTGACGATGTCATCATCTGCTATACAACTTGACATAAAAACGCATTTGCCATACTCTCGAGCCAGCGTTCAGTTTGTCCGTTCTGCACTACTGTAGTAAAC
>JAODOY010001679.1:0-12661 GCA_025399855.1 Forbesichthys papilliferus
TATATATACAAAATATGTATATGTGTATATACAGTATATATATATTATGTATGTGTGTGTGTGTGTGTGTGCGTGCGTGCGTGCGTGCGTGCGTGCGTGTGTGTTATGAAGGAATGACGGTTGATTGGATTCCACATGTGACTCAAGAAACCATAAAACGGCCGTGCGATAAGAAAAGCCACTGCAGAGCCAAATAGGGCAGGATCAGGAGTATCTCCTCCCTCGGCCTGCCTGCAGTAGAGCCTTATCGCTGGCTGGGCAGGAGTCCAAATGAATTTGCCTCATGTGTAATTAATGGATGAATGGAAGCACGTTAGCCCATGGCATAGTCCCAGCACCCGTGGTCTTTCCTCAGCAGACCCTTCTCTCCTCCCTGTGCCTCAAGCTCCCTGGACTCTGGATTACAGACGGACTCCATTACATGCTCGGTGCAGCCTGGCTCACCCGCCCAGGTGCAGACGAGGGTACCGGCTCAGCCACAAGAGATATGGCCGTGTGGCGGAGGACGAACAGCGCTCCGAGCGCTTTCTATTCCCTGGACAGCTCTCACCTTTTCAGACCTCCCTGTTTTGGTTCATTCTAAGGGGCAGGGGGTGTAGTAGGGTTTGGGGGCGGTCTCCCTTTTATTTTCAAGTTGTTCATCATTTCTGTCTCTAATGCATGGCTTTAAAATGGTTTAATGTGGCGGGAGAGGGGCACTGCAGTGCTTTTAGACTGCTCAGTGACGCCGGCACAAACACGCACCTCCACACAAGTGCTAATGTACCGACCTTTAATTATTCATGCAGCACCTGTCTGTGTTGGCGCATCTGATTTATGATAATGGATTATGTACCCTGCGAGGGGACCTATTTGGTTCAGAGAGCCAGAAGCTATAGTGTCAGCAATTAAAACATGAACTCCCCCTAGCTTAATGTCAATGTCTATGTATTTGTGGATATGTGTGTGTGTGTAACTCTACATCCACTCGTGTGGAGATATACTTTTCATTGAAATGCACTATAGAGTAGAACACCACAATACTGCCTTTGCTCACGCACCTACCTGCTGTTAATGTACAGATGATGTGTTATGTAATATTATACGTGCAAAGCCTTCAGTCAAGTCAGATGTATTAAAAACATTTAGTCTCAGTAGTCAAGACGGCATTACTAAACGTACAGCCAAGTAATTTGATGGTAAAAAAAAGGAATTTGATGTTTGCGTGCATTTAATTGTACAGTTTGCCAAATTATGGTTTGCAGGAAGGTCTAGATTTATCCAACAATACATTAGACACATTTTTTTTAGCATTTATTAGCTTGTATACTTTAGCAATCTTTACATATGTGTCCGTCCACTTTACTAGCCTGTAGTTCAATTGTGGAGATATCCCATGATTCACTAAGAATGACTAAACATGTAACTTTGCTTAAACTTTACATGCTGCTGTGTATGCGTGTGTGTGTGTGTGTGTGCGCGCGCGTGTGTGTGTGTGTGTGTGTTCACATGCATGCATGCATGTATGTGTGCTACAAGGATGCTTCTGTTCTCTGGGACTCCTTGCAAAGTATTCAGCTCACCTTTATATCTTGTGTTTTCTTTTATCATGTACAATACTGTACAGTGTACTATTGGTTGGTATGGTAACCACCATGCAAAGGCCACTGCACACTAGAGGCATTCTTGACTATTCTAATATTTCACTGTTGACAGAGCGTCACTGGAGAACCCATCAGCAATATACTCCACGTTCTACAAGCAAAACTGTCACGAGGTGTATTTATGTAAGGCTTAATGCCCTTCAGTGCATCACTTTGATTCATTTCTTCAACAATATTTCGTCTCGAATCAAAGTCTCAAGGTGTTTCTCTTAAGACGTGATTACTTATGTTCCTAGTGTTTTCATTTATATATGGTAGAAACATTTACTTAACACCTACAGTACATGACGTGACTCATAACCAACACTAAACCCAATGACACAATACATTTTAAGTTCTTCCATTCTAAAAACGAACTCAGTTATTATTAATTTTAAATATCTTATTTCTATTTATTAATTAATTAAAAAACATTTTTTTGGTTTACTATTTTAGTTCAAATGAAATATATAATTAAATGGGTTCAGGGCATGTGTTGTTCAACCTGATGATTCAAAGCTGCTTTGCCAGTAAACGTACCCGGTAAAATATTTAATAAACACCAAACAGCCCACATAATTAAGACAACATATGGGAAAAGTATCTCTGCAAACATTGAATATGATAACAGGTTAATAAGCCTATTTGACACTTTTTATTTTAACAAGATTGCATTAGCATTAGGCTACTTGCTGTACATGCTACATACATGCTCCCACTGCGATCCATAACATTTGAACTGCGTCACGTTCATATTGAAACTGCCTGTTTTTCTACTCTTGGCCAAGACAGTGGCTCTTGCATGGTTATTTGTTCTTTAACAGCGTCGCTGTGTAATGTGTAGATACTACATACGCTATAGGGCTAGCAGTGATACAGTGTAGTTAACATAGCCTAAGAGAAGCTCCGGGGATAACTGATTACAGAGATTTCCACGTTGGTAACCTGCTTTATTTGGTGTCACTCGATAATGACAATCAATATGGCTTACATTAGGTACTGACTTATATCTACATGATCAGCAGAACATATAGCCTATTGTCCAACTCTCTACGGAACCTCCCTTCTCTCTCCTCCAGATTAGTGCATCAACAGGCTACTAGCCTACATATAACTTCTAAAGGAAGGCACCATGCACATGGCACTGCAGCAAACGGCAACACATCCACCAAACGTGTCTTAATCAGTCCAGTCCACCGCATCATCTATAGATATTAATGCACTGCAATCACCAACGTCAAATTATTGTGGAATTATGTCTGAACATTTAATGCGTGATACTGTATTTGTACTGGGAGTGAGAAGGGTTCTATTGTGTGTATTCGTATTGAACCTCAGACGTTTATTTGTATGGATGAGCCCCACCATAATTTATCCAGATAAAATATGCTGCCGCTGCCAATGGTAGGCTCAGGCCATGTGCTACCCTCTCACACTCACTTATGCAGTACGGTTGTGATTCAAACTTAAACAACTGGGGAGCAAATGTGGGGTTTATGAGTGTGATTGTACAGTGTAAAATAGCATGTATCTATCTGCTCAATGTGTAATCTTTGTTGCTGTATATTAAACCAACTATTTGAGGTGTGATACTGTACATCTGATTGCTACCGGGTGGAATTGGTCCCTCAGAGCTCAAAAAAGACATGCTGGTATAAAATATTAAAATCAAGAAATGATTTGGCCTAAAGGGACAGGTAGGATGTGGTTGATGTGGAGAGGCATGAGAGGATACTGCCAAAACATATATTAACATTAACCAATTCTGACAGGAGCATAGGGAGATTTCCTTCCAAAGAAAATAGATCATTTCTCAGAATGCAATATGTATGCAGAATGATGAGGCCAGTGAATGTGCACGTGTGCGCATGTGTGTATTTACTCTATATATACAGTTTGTGTGTGTGTGTGTGTGTGTGTATATATATATATATTTATATCATGCACATGGTTCATCATAATATCTCGCTGACTTTATTGAATAAAACATAATGATAGTCTTACCCTAATTTAATTTTGTCTGCAAATTTTCTCAATAAGATTTAATGAATTGTCCTCCATTAATAATTCTCAGACAGTACACGTCTGCTTATTAGTCCTTCATTGAATTAAAAGATCATGTGATGTGAAACTCTGTTGTGTAGTAAAATCTGCTCCAAGATATATTATCTACTGGGTCCAATGATCATTTTGTTTTGTACATTCTTAATGTTTATATTATTCATTAAGAGTTTCTTTAACATTTACATTGTTTTCCTGTGTCTCTGTATTTGTACTGGTGCTGATTGGTGCTTATTCTAACACATGTGACCAAAACATGGCGGTAAGGGTTTTATGATGAATGTGCCGTCTGACATCTGTATTTCTGTCAGTGAGTACTGTAAGTAAGCATGTTTTGTTATTGAACGCTGTGGTGTCTGACGTGGAAGAAAAATGGCCTGGAAATTTACAGTACTAGTACAGTACTAAGATTATTGTTTTTGATTTACTGTAGTTTAGTCGTCTCCGGAAATCATCACCTTATCGTGGTTTAGAGGTTTGTGTGTCCCTATGACCCTGAGAGCTGTGTTGTCTGGAGCCTTGTGCTCCTAGAAGGGTCTCCCAAGGCAAAGTGATCTCAGGTGAGGGGCCAGACTAAGAATGGTTCAAAAGACACTTCATGAAAGAACATAAGAGAGGAAAAGTTACCCTGCCCAACATTGGATGGAAATCCGGGACAGTGCCAAAAGATTGGCAGTTTGGGGTGGTGGTTCCCCTCTTCAAAAAGGGGACCAGAGAGTGTGTTCCAATTACAGGGGTATCACACTACTCAGCTCTCCTGGTAAAGTCTACTCCAAGGTGCTGGAAAGGAGGGTTCAGCCGATTGTCAAACCTCATATAGAAGAATAACAATGTGGATTCCGTCCTGGTCGTGGAACAACGGACCAGCTCTTTACTATTGCAAGGATCCTGGAGGGGACCTGGGAGTATTCCCTTCCAGTCTACATGTGTTTTGTGGCTCTGGAGAAGGCGTATGACCGGGTGCCCGGGGAGATACTGTGGGAGGTTCTGCAGGAATGTAGGGTAAGGGGGTCCCTTTTAAGGGCAATCCAATCCCTCTATGTCCAAAGTGGCTGAGCCGGAAGGCACAGCTCTCAATCTACCAGGCAATTTTCGTTCCTACCCTCACCTATGGTCATGAAGGGTGGGTCATGACCAAAATAACTAGTTCACAGGTACAAGCGGCCGAAATGGGTTTTCTCCGGAGGGTGGCTGGCACCTCCTTTAGAGATAGGGTGAGAAGCTCGGCTATTTGTGAGGAACTCGGAGTAGAGCCTCTGCTCCTTCGCGTTGAAAGGAGCCAGTTAGGTGATACGGGCATCTAATAAGGATGCCCCTGGGCGCCTCCCTTGGGAGGTGTTCCAGGCACGTCCAGCTGGGAGGAGGCCTTGGGAAAGACCCAGGACTATGTGGAAAAATTATATCTCAACACTGGCCTGGGAACGCCTCAGGTTCCCCCCGTCAGAGCTTACTAATGTTGCTCGGGAAAGGGAGGATTGGGGTCTCCTGCTGGAGCTGCTGCCCCCGCGACCCGACTCCGGATAAGCGGATAAGGATGGATTGATGGATGGATGGATGTAGTTTAGTTGTCAGTGTTTAAGTTAACCATACACAAAGAAGTCCTATGGTGGCAAATGGCGGCTCTCTTACGATTATAATATTATCTGGCCCTTCAGTGTGTAGATTTAAAGGTGTTAACATAGAATAATATTGTGTTTCTATTAATTGGCTATTAGTTTATATATTGTGATCGAGGTTATACTACTACAACCAACCACACAAAAAAATGCTGTACAACCCCACTTTCCTTCTTTCCCTGTTCTCCCCTGTCCCTTAAACCCAATATAAAGGTGTCACTAATGAGTGTCACACACCTTGCCTCCTTAACAGGTCCATGGCTGCACATTTGGTTGACTGTCATGGTTTAGGTTGACCTGAATTAATGCAGGGCACAAGGAGCAATATTCCAACTGACTTGCACACTATATACTGATATACTGAGACATAACAAGCCCACAGGGTTAGACTAACAGCAGAGTGGGTGAGAGGGAGCTCAAGGCTGTCTCTGCTTAATGGCTCTGATAGTTAATAGGGATATAGATGCCTTAAGGCCATCATACACCAAGCAAACAGCAATCGGACTTCTCCTGACCACAAATCAGCACAGTTCAACTCCTCTACCCACCCTCGCCCCACCCTGGTTCTCCCAATTGACTTCCATGCATTGTGTGTCGTCGGCCTCATTTCTACTCCAGTCCATGTTTAGTGAGTGCCTTAAAGTTGTAGTCAGCTATTGCAAGCTAATTCCTAATAAACTTTTTGTAAAACATACCAAATATTTCCTTGCATTTCGCCACCACAGTTTTACTGTGCGCATTGAAAAATGAATCAGATACTTCTACCCAGCACAGGCTCCATAAATAGTAACATAAACAAAGTGTCAAATACGCTTTGCTTCACAATGTGTTTCAATGTGTGGAGCGGCGCCGCAAAGGGATATCGTTTGGATTTGAGCTGGAAGTTAGCAAGTGTTCTCGAGGATGACTAACCCTGCCTTTAATGTTTAATTATGCAATATCATCAAATTATATTATGTATCCCTAATTGGGAATCCTAGGATAATTATATGTTCTAGATCAGTATTGATCAGATAATAATACATTAGCAGACCATCTGTTTAGCAGGTAACTATGATTGATTATGCATGTAAGCATGTAGTACACATTTGATTTATTTCACTATTTCACAACAGCTGTATACCTGCACATTTGTATTTATTGTATTTGCTGTAACACACTTTTGCTGTTTGGGATGGGCCCATTGGTACATGGAAATGTCCACTTTCTTTACAAAAGAGCATCTATGAACCTGAACAGCAAATGATTATCAGGTATTATGTCTGGGTGCAAGAAAACCTTGGCTATTGATAGTAGGCTACTGAATCAACAACTGATTGAGGCTGCACAAATGTGTAGCCTATATTATGTTTTTAATGTCATAAAATGTAATGGATGGGGGTAATACCCTGTGATGTATGTACATGCTAGATGTCAACAGGAGAGGCATGATCCATTTCTTTAATGTTGGTGTGATCCAGGATAGATCTTGTTTGACCTATCACCACCTAGCCACAGTCGGAGTCAGTCCCACCCCCTTTTTCTTTGAACGAAGGAGGGAAATGTAAATGCTGGGTTTAATCCCTGTCTGAAGCCTGGATGTGAAAAAGAGCATCCAGTTCATCGCTTTGCCTTTTACGGCTTCATTGCCTGCTTTACAGTAATGCCAGGTGCAGTGAACCTTTTGTCAGGCTGACATATTGCCTGATTTAAAGATTCCCTGGGTGGTGGGCCACAGTAAACCCTGGCTCAGTCCAGCCAATCTGAGGGATCTCTGATGTGAAACATAGTAATAAAATACATTCTGGTCCCTCTGCTGCTGTTTGCTTGTATGTTAAATCTGAATTAGCTGGATTGTACACAACACATTTGTTCATGCTCAACTCAGAATATACTTTCAGAGTAACTAAGTGTGCATTGTAATATTTTTTAAAGAATTAAATGGAAATGTGATGTAAAATCTCAATATGTGCAGGTCAATGGAATAGTCATCTACTGTATCTTTGATGACTCTGTGAAGCAAAGTTGTTTCATAAGCAGTCTGAATGCATGATGTGCAAAAAGTGTGGCATTCCTTAAATCGAACTCTTTACTCAAATCTACGTACTTTAACTACAGTATGCGAAATGTATGTAAAAAGTGCTCTCAGAATGGGAAGTAACAGCGTTGACACCCAAGCATAGCCTACATGTAGTGGGCTATTCATTCCCAGCTTGGTCAATATGGTTTTGCAGTGCTTGAGCTTGGTTAAAGCCTTACTGTAAATGTACTGTAAGATTACACCATTGTTGCGTACTCAGCTTGTCAAAAGTGCATCAATATGCTAGCCTGCAAAGAGTAGATGCAACATTTGAATTCATTTTGCTTTTTAAGAGCATTATCTTTGCATTTTAACACAGCATATTATATTTAGTTATTTTACAGTTGACAGAGCTATTGCTGTATACAGCAGGGACTGATAATTGAATGACTTTATGAGGTTGGTATTTTCACAGCTAACATGGGAAAAACCTTGGTGGTAAACTAATTTATTTGGCATTATCTGCAGTCATCAATACTGGAAAATGGGGGAATATTATTGAGAAGATTGGGCCCACATTATCTAATGTCATCCACAGATAATAATAATAAAGATGATCTAGCATATACAAAAACACATTTAAAGGTGTATTATATAATAAGCTTTAAAGGTAATATGTGTATTATTTGGCCACCTGCTATAAACAATTAGGGGGCAGCACCCTCCCCCTCAGAGCCTCTGTTCAACTGCCAATTTTTCAGTCAGTCCATTCATTTTACAATCATCAGGTACATAAACAAGTAAAAACTAGGCAAACCTAGTTCAGCCGGACGTGGGCATGAGTCAACACCTTAGGCCAATACATAGTTTAGCATGCAAGTTTCCTTTGTGAATCTCCACAGAAGTTGGAACCCAATGCTATTAGCGCATTACCGCCACCTACTTCTACATGGTACATTACCGCCACGTTTTCGAGAATTTAGCGCATGCACTTTAAAGGTCGTCAGTCAAAAAGCGATATTTGCTAATATTGGCCAGTCCTGCTACACAGTGACTGCGTCCCAATTCCCTTTCCATAGATCCTAAATCTCCAGATGTTCCCTTCAAAACTACATTTTAAAGGTCCCTCTAAGTTGGCGAGTGGACTAGACCAGCTAAATTACATTAGTAATAGTAGTAAAACTGCCGAATATTTGACTAAAATAGAACGGCGCAGGTAGTCTAGACTATATGACGCTTGGTTGTTTACATTTGCACATGTGCGCTGTATTCAAGCTGATGAGATAAAAATGTGCAGTCGAATATGTCTTAAAACATCGTCCATGATTACTTAAGTAATGTTTATGCCACTTATGTAGAAACCCACTCACATCCCTCTATAGAACTACTGTAGCAACATTCCCTCGAATGTCTTCTCTGCTGCAAAGCTCTTGTTTTGCATATACATTTTTTGATTGGTTCATGTTCAATATCCTACTTTTTTCAAAGTAGCCTATGCTTACAGTTATTTACTCCTATACAATAAGGAGTTGTTAGCAGCTATTTGTACTCTTAATACTAAATACTTTAGTGCAACATTTTGAAACTATGTAGCCTATTTTCTTTCCTAAATATAACACAGACCAAACACAAATTAAGGGCATTTGTGTTTGGTAGATTAGTTCCTCTCTCAGGTCCACACAGCACTGGTCTGAGGACATGCACGCTGTCCAATAGGAGTCTGGCCCTCCATGGTGCCTCCAAGGAGAACCACCAGCTGCATGGACCCTGTAGCTATGGCCTCTCCTGTCAGTGAGTATAGCTGTAATGCCGTCTCCTCTCCTGACAGCTCCTTGGGTCCTTAGCAGCCAGGAGGTGAAAGGCTGACTCTTCGGTGCTGCACTATAAGACTATACTTTAGTTTAGTTTATTATATTTATTTAAATTACTTGATAATTCAACCAAGTTTTATTTCATGTGTTTTCTTTTACTTGAATCAATTATCTATTGTCCCTGGAATAGATGGTGTAATTTGAACCTATTTTTTTAGATAACCAGATAGTCAAAAGCAAAAGGCTGTAATGTGCACAATATAGCAATTTGAGGGATAGAAAAAGGTACTGTGCTTAAAATGTAAATTAATTACAAAAATGAGCAGAGCAAGCTTTATCGGTGCTGCTGATCCATCAAGAGGATAACATGAACTTGGCCACCATTTCTAGTTTGCAGAAGTCTGTAGAAGAGCACATTTACTGATATTACTTGTGGCTGTAATAATCATAGCCTCTTCGTAATCATATATCTTATTGTTAAAAATGATACGCTTTGCGGCAGTGGCATTAGGTAGAATGGGTAACAGGGGATTGGAAAGCCGCTGATTTAAATCTTGTTGCATCCTGGCCAAGTGTTGAGGTGAGCACCTTGAGTGGCCAGTAGGTTGATGGTTTTCATCAAAAGCCAAGGTATGGCAAGGTGACATGATGTCAATGAAGGGTATAGGTTTTATGTTTTTAATGTATTTCTTATTTTAGGGGGAGACATATTAAGTGGGGTGGGGAAGCTCCCTGAGAAAATGTTGAGCATCAAACACTTAATTTTCTGCATTCTGGTGACTAGTTATTTACTTTCATCAAGTTATAGGGCAGTATGATAGTCAAGAGAGATTACATCAAGGATTAGTCACAGTTCAAAGGAGCAGTTCCTTTATAAAACAATTTCCAAATACAATGTTTCACATGGAAATGTACCTTTTTTTTGTTCCCCCACTAAACAATATAGACAATTATCCCAGTTATAAAAGGATTCAATATATTTTTTAACAAATAGTCTAAAGTTCTGAATATTCTAAAGTTAAGGCTATGAGGCCACCTCCAGATGGAACAACAAGAGACGTATACACAAGCCCTTTATAATGAGACTAAACGTTAGCCTACCTCATCCAATGCTCAAGTTTAATGCTGGTGTAATAGCTCGTTCTATCAATCAGACATTCCGACGAAAAGGAAGGCAGTCTTGATCCGAGGGTAGCGCATAAATAGTGCCTAACAATTATCAAAATATTTTAAGTATTTATCTTTTATTTCCTGCCGGCCGCGTTTCCTGTGCATATGTGATTAGCTACATACATAGGCCAATATAATATTTGTATATATATATATATATATAAAGCATAAATCATCAATTCTATGGCGATACAAGTGAAATCCTGTTATTTTTTTTGTTTTAAAGATGATCCCCAATTGATGCATACGGTATGCCGCATAAAATGTATTTTACAGCTTTAAAGTTTAATTTAAACATCACTATGCATTATGGTTCCAGTCGATAATGAAAAAAGCAAAACATAACATAACAACTGCATGTGTGCAGGCTGCAGTTACATGAAAAAATAAATGAAAAATACTGTGAACAGAACAGTCTAATTTTAAGTGCAAAGCCAATTCGGTATAAATTTGATCAGTATGCTACAGCTAGAGATATCATGGAATGCATTACAAACTAATTCAGAATATTTTTCTGCATAGTCCTGTTAATGGATTATACATAACCTACATTAACATACTGCATAACATTATTGGCTAAGGCTAGTCTGAGGTTGAAGTGAAGGTTGTGATTGGCTCAGATCAACAGTCTGATGCTGCTCGTTAGTCCTGCCATGCTCGTGCATGTGTCCCATGCATGTGCACTACCTCATGCTCGAGTAGCTTGTGAACGAGGTTTAGGAACTATAGGAATTAGGAACTATTGGTTAAGATAATTGGGACGCAGTAATGGTCCTGCAAAAACTAAGCCAACTACTGAAGTGATTAAGGCCTAGCTATAACATCAAGGCAACCATACACACACTTCAACCTAATGGTTGAAACCTACAGTCAGTTTCAGAAAGAAACACCTTATAATCGTCATGTGTGGCTGGCTTAGGGCAGTGCAGTCCAGAAGAAACTTTGCGAGATCAGCATCAAACGTTATCAATATAGGCTACTCGCTGTATCTTATATTTATTGATCATTTTAACTGTCTTACACAACATGAACTAGCTATTTCACTACAACAATGTTGGTGTAATAGATTTGCTGGAAAAATGTGCCATACATTAACCAAGACTATTTATTAACACTCAGACTTAACTTCCTCATTGTTCGGGCAGCGCAAATACAATCAGCAATTGTTTAAAAATACTTTGCTATTGCTACAATCTGAATCAAATGCACAATTTTGGAGAAATTTAAGAAATTTGTTGGAAATTAACCAAAACCAGCAGGAAACGCAACGCTGAATATGACTAACAGGCTAGCATAAGCCCTTGGGGCAGCGATACTTTTTATTTTTATCATGTTAGACTAAAACTGGACGCTACATCTTCCAGATAGCTTCTTGAGGTACAAGCGGTATTGGTTGACATGCTAGTTGTTTAAAATACTAAATAAATAAAAAATTGGTTTTTCTTAATAGTTTTTATTTATTTTTGAGTGTTTTAAACTAAAGAAACTACACTACCTTTAAACTTCTTTCTCTTTGACCACATCAGTGTAGACTCCTTTTTCTGGTGTAGCTTACAAATGCCCTGGAGACAACCATTATCAATTGAAAATATATAACAATGACACTTGTAGAATCAATGCCATTTGTCAATATCCAGGTAAAAATGCTAAAGGATGAGTTTATTCCCTTCTGAAATCCTTTGCTGAAAAGTTTTGAATCACAATTCAATCACAGCACTGCAACGAATATTTAAAACAAAGACATGACTTGTGGAAATGTTTAATAGCACTCGGTCGAAGATAATCAATGTGTCTGAATGGTGCACATCACAATGCCGTACCTGCATGGGAAGTGCATTTTTTAAATTATAGATTCACATGCAGCAAAATAGGGAAGGACTGCAGCTGTGAGTGGGATAGTGATGTATGAATCCAACTTGGAGGTGATTGAGCATGTCTGCTCTGATGGCAGTGCATTTAAATTGTGCAGTGCATGAGAATGTTTCTCTTTAATTGGTAGCCAGAAGTGGTTTATCACCCAAGGTGAATACAGATCTGCAACACAGGCAACTGAAAAGAAATTCAATTCAGATTTAATGAGCTGTAGGAAGAAATCCAGGCTTGTTCTCATTGGCCGAGAAGAACTACTTTGTCTTTTTAACCCACTTTTTATATGGGGACCATGAGTCTCTTCTTAAATCTAGTGTGATTAATGCCTTACAGAATATTTGACCCACTTGACTCCAGACTAAAAATAAAATTACTCTCAAGTGCTCTTTGCCTTTCCTCTGGACAGTCAAGTCACAAAAGTATACAGTTTGTATGTTTACACGTGTGTGTGTGTGTGTGTGTGTGTGTGTGTGTGTGTGTGTGTGTGTGTGTGCGTGTGTGTGCGTGGTTAAG
>JAODOY010001680.1:6049-61479 GCA_025399855.1 Forbesichthys papilliferus
ATTGGGGCACGTGCCTGTATTATAAAACACATGCATGGCAACTGCACTTTGCTTTGTGGTTTCTAATGCCTTGCACCTGCAGCAGTCAAATAGTAAAATGCTTGATATAGCTGCGCCCAGCTCTGAGCCACAACCGATATGGGGGAGTAAAAGTAGGTCACTGTTCTGGACCTGGAGAGCTACGCTATATGGGTATCACCAATAGGTATCATGTGACTCTGCTGCGGCAGTGCTTACGTACCTCTGCCTTTAGAAGGCGCTTTTTGACAACGAAAGGTGATAGACTTTATGATAGTCATGCCTCTGTTATCAGAAATGCAGGGGAAGATACTGTAGGTCACTGAGTGGGAGTAATTGGGTTGCGAAAATTGCAAGCGGCCATTGAATGAATGAAGAATATCAACGAAAGGCTTCCGCACTTTACTATCTTGTTTATCCACTCATTGTCTACTATAGCCTATGTTCCAGATGGAATTAAATCATATTTAGCTGCGTGGAGCGCCATGCTGAAAAATATTTAGCGCGTACACACAGGTATAGCATTAGCTTAAATGGCTTGGTGGTTGGTGGGTCTCTAAAATAGATTTGTCCTCTCTAGGTTGGTCTTGGCACTAAAAAGCGTGGGAACCCCTGCTGTAGGTGTGTTACTGTTATTATTGTAAACCATATAATATTGAGGGGATCAGGTCAATGCAAAGTTCAAACAAAAACCCAAATGTTCAAAATGGAGGATTATTAGCCTATAGGGCAAATCCTATTGATTTATGTAGTGGTAAGTACAGAACATACTGTATCTATTGAAAGATAAATTCCAGAAGTCAGATAGTGCTCATGTAACAGACAGTTAGCACAGATGGTACTAGATTCCTTTCCTGCTCCCATTTTCACTGACGTTCTACCAGTATTCACTTTAATATCAGCCAACCGCTGACTCATAAGCTTCACAAAAAAACCCCATTGCTGTCATGAGAGAGAGAGATGAAAGTGCAGAACAGAACAAGAGAGACCATGGAAGAGACATAAGAGATAAGAGGCAGAGAAATTGATTTTGATTTTGGTCTAATTTTAGCTGCTGAAAGAAATAACAATTATGTAAGGGACAGGAGAACCAATGGGATTGTAGGAAGTCTAGTGACATCAATTAAATTCTAACAGCACTTTTACCAGCAGTAACGAACTGCAATTATATTATATGTATTCTGGAATTCACTCACACACACTATGCATCTGTGCACAGAATGGTGGATCATCTTTCTCTGCTAATGACTGGTGGTATAGGCTACATGCTGTTGAGATCTTATAAGAGGATGAGATCATCTCCGTTGGCCGGCTAGGGCCACGCTCTTTTAACCCAAAGGGATAAGCGAAAGAACAATGGTGCTCTATAAAACCCAACAGCAAGAGCCCATGGAGGCTTTTCACTTCCTGTGCATTCATAATATTTTCTATTTTAGGCATGCTCTTGAAATAACCTCATTTAATAGCTCCATTGAGCAAGGTAACAGCTAATGAATGAGTTTGCTAATGATGTTGACAGCAATACCCTGCCCATCCCAAACAAGCTTTTTATACTAACTAGATTGTCTCTTATATGCAGTGAAACACTGATGCATAATCTGATAAATAAAATTCTGAATATTATTTAATGAATCATATTGCTCAGTAGAGCAATGGGCCATATAGGCCATATGGGCCACATGTTATTCTGGAGATGTTAGCAGAACTTGTAAGAGGGGCTGAGCAATGCTGTACAGATTGCCTTGGATACTCTTATATTGCTCCATCAGATTGGAATCTTAATCTCTCATTTTGTTAAATTTGTCCATCACCTTTAATTTAGTGAGTCTATTTGACCTAAAACATAATGAAATAACATTTATTTATTAATCCAAACATGAACAATGACATTGTTATAAATAAGAAAAAGGTTGAACAGAAGATCAAGATAATTCACAGATACGTCTGCAAACCATCTATCAACCATGGGTAGGAGATTGTATTTTTCGGATTTTCCATATGATATTATATTGCTCAAATGACCACTTGTGAGTCTTGTTTAGCTGATGACTCTTCATTCAAACGAGGTGGCCCGTGACGTCACCAGCCTGCTCATTCTCATGCAGCGGTCTCTAGTGCACTCGTAGTCAGTACTGAGGTTACCCATCCTAGTAGCCTACGATTGAGTGAGCCCATTCTGAGGAGCGGGGAGAGTGGACTGCACTGTCGGTTACTTGAATCTGATTTTGTTTTAACCCTAGGAAAATGAAATCTGTATTTTAAGACTGAAACTAAATCTAGCCCAAGATGACGGTGGATTTTGAAGAATGTATTAAAGATTCACCCCACTTTAGGTAAGACCATTTTCGTGTTATTTGCTTGTTGAACTGTTGCACAATAGCCGAAATCACAATGCCAGACTGGACACAACCGCATCCGCATGTACGGTAGGTTTCTTATTTACGATGGTGTACATCTGGGCTATTAGAACGCAACGACAAGACTGCGATTTGCGCTTCGCGCTTCGAAGTCATGCATAGAGAA
This sequence comes from Forbesichthys papilliferus, assembly GCA_025399855.1. Classification (NCBI taxonomy): domain Eukaryota; kingdom Metazoa; phylum Chordata; class Actinopteri; order Percopsiformes; family Amblyopsidae; genus Forbesichthys; species Forbesichthys papilliferus. The sequence continues at coordinate 8,591 of JAODOY010001680.1, forward strand.
TATCATTAAGGGCAATTGTATACGTTTGTCTCAATTAATAATAATAATAATCATATAAATAACGTTAAGCGAACTAGCCCGGTTGGCACTCATGTAACATTTTACATAGCATCCTCAACTTGTGCCTGAGGATGAGCACATACATAGGCTGTGTGTCGCACTCACATGGATTGTGACTATGTGCCTGACTAGACAACGAGCTTCCCCAAAAAATAGAAATACTTTATATTCATGGAATTTCCTATAAAGGAGAGCATTCAGCAAGCTAAACATAATGGAACGCCCTGCATTCTTGAAGAGCCAGATTAACTCAAAACATATAAACTTGACTATATTTATTTGGCAGGACATTAGATAATTTGCTTTTCTCAAATGCTGCAGTGATTTCTGAAAATAACCAGGCATGAACTGATAACTGATTGTGCTCATATGAAATGGGTTGTGTTTCAACCTGTAAGAGCTCATAGTCATAATCCAGTATTAAAGGTCATTGGTGAAATGCATTTGCTATTTACTCTTAACAGCTCTGACAGGAACCCCTCACAACCAGGAGTGTACTTCCTTTTTTAATGAACTGCTCTCATGCTACCGACGTGCTCACTTCAAACAATGTCACTAACCATTCAGTCAAGTGCTCTGACTGCTGCTCACACATAGCACTAAAGGTTAGATAAATAACACAGGAATTCTACATTTACTTCCCCGGACCTGGTTTTAGTTCCCCCTCTTTCCTCACGCCTCCAGTCCCCACCCGCATCCCACCCCTGCTTCTGAGGATCCCCGAGCCTTTCAAGCAGTGTGGGGTGTCTGAGACCTGCGGCCTGTTAAAGCCATGCTTAGCTTGGTTCCTCTTACATGTGTGTGTGTGTTGCGTTGTCCACTGGTTTCTCAGAGATTGAATCTCTGCTCCAAATCAAAGACTTAATAACTTAATAACTTACCTTAATAACTGCCATATGCGCAGGAGAAAGGCAGTGATACAACCATGTTTGTATGCTAGATAAAATGGGTGTGATCCACCGCCATGGTCATCATCACGGGGGTTTCTTAATGTGTCTCATTCGGACAGTTCATAACCATCTCATTTCTGCTTACTGTGGAATGAAAATGTGTCTCTTTATATGTAATATTTAGTCTGAGAGTGACATTATCTTACTGGCAGGAGGACTTAATTCGGGGAGAGTTGTCCTTATGTTTCATACAAAGCTGTTGGTAGCATGCCTTGTATGTCAGTCATCCCCGAAAACATTGACATTTGTGAAAGGCTGGTTTCTAGAGCTCTAGTAGACACAATGCAAACTTACATCCTTACCTGCTGAAGCCTCCAACTTTTAATAGAACATTCAATTGGCTCCTTATTGGAGCTGAAATCTATGTGTGCGTGCCTGCCTGTGTGTGTGTGTGTGTGTGTGTGTGTGTGTGTGTATAACAAACCCTGGAGGTGGATCTCTAGAAGGAAGAGGTCTAGAAAAGAGGAATATCAAACCCTTCCACTTTTAAATAATCGAATCACACCACTTCCCACATATTTACCATCATGCAGGAAGTCAATTCTGCATGATTTCTCTTCATATGGTTTTTCTTCGCATGTTTCATTGCTTGTTATAAGCTCACAAATCTTCAGGCCAAGGCTATAAACTCAGAGAAAACAGATGATTTTATTGCAGCCATTCTTCCATGGCATAGCCTTCAGGTTTTCATTTATGTATAGACCATTCACCAGACAAATATCACGTTGAATGAACTGACCATTTCAGAGGGGAACTAGTTCAGCCTCTGCTCCCAGCTATTCTCATTGGTGTGTATTTTGTGTTTAGTCTCTATGGTTACATGGACACAAGGAGACAGATGCAATATTGCAACCATGACGCTCTCCACATCTGTTTTGAGAAAGTGCATGGTAATAATTACACGGCCACAGGATTGCATGTGTTTGTGTTTGATACAGCACAACATTGGCAGCGTGCTACGCTTGAGCTCGCTCCTCCTCACCAACAAGCTAATTTGAGGTCTCACTTGCATAATGTTAGACGCTGTCAGTTACCTCGCAGAGGGGATAGAAACGTGAGCTGATCTTTTTATATATGAGGTTAGAAACGTGAAGATAGTATAACTGAAGTGTGTCCAAAATACATTGTTGGCCAGGCCATCTCAAGGTTTTATAACATCCTTTAGGACACTAAGATTCGCTAAACATCTATTCAATGTTTTTTGTATTACGGATACTAAAGAAGGATAGTCCATTCATCCACCCCTCGGCTATTCAGGGGGACTTTGACTGTCTCTGATTTTCTGTCCTGGTGTACTAAGTAACTCCATTGGCAGAATATATCTATTGTCCAAAGAGGAACCAGCTTCCGCTGGGAAACAGTCTTTTCATTGAGACTGAATGGCTCAGGGCAGAGAGCCCTAAGGTTCCTTCATGTCAGGCCATGTGAACAGCTGGGGGCAGGGCGACGGTGTCAAGCTGCCTTTATTCTGATAGGCCTTGTCATTGACTCATCATGGGGAGCCTTCCACGGCAGAGAGCAGCCAGGACAGAAGGGGAATCCATGACTGTGTGTGAGAGAATGGCTGGGCGGATGTGTGACCCAGTGTCGCATGAAAAAGGGAGCATGTCACATTCCAGGAGATGCCTGCCCTTAGGGAATGCACGGCATGTGGTGGCCTGTGAGAGAAAGCACGGCCTTCTGGATAATGTATCCATCAGTATACTGTGCTTTGCAGTAAGGATGTGTAACATTCTTTAACTTAATGCCAGCAAAAGCTCTCAAATGCTGTATATTGTTTTGCATTACACAGCAGAATGAGGCCCTGCCAGTGGGCCACCCTAGTTTTGGCATGGGTTCTGATTTTGTTTCTGACCCTTGCTAAAATGTTACACAACAGCATTATGTCCTTCCCAAGGCCATTATGCATTGTGCTGTGATGAACTGCAGCCATGATGACAGCCTTTGTGTTCCTGACAGGTCGTACAGCTGAGCTTGTGTTGAGGTTTTGTGTTTGCTTTTCAGGGTTTTGGTATCTATTCCTCTCCCGGAAGGTCGCTACCTCCAGCTGCATGGCGCTGGAAGGGATTTATGTAGCGTGGCTCTGTTGCTTATGCTCTATTTCATGCTGACCTCCTTATGTCTTCAGTCTGTTTCAGTTGCCTACAAGTCCTCCTCAGTAAAGTGCGAGCAAAACACCATAAAGCAATTGTCGGGTTTGGGGGCCTCATATCATTCCATTGTCATTATTGATAGATTTTTTTCTTCCTTTGATCTGAATATTCCCTTTCCTTTGGTAATGCACTTGATTGGCATTACCAAATGCCAATCAAGAGAAGGGAAGGACGTGGGAAGGACTGGGTTTGAGCAGAAGTTTCTGAAAAACTGTTACAATCCAGAAATGGCTGTTATCATTCAGTGTAGTAACAATTCACACATAATTGATTTATTGAATATGAATTGTTTTTGCTATTTCTAGCTATTAGACTGTGAGCAATTACATTACCTCTGTAGAAAAAAATCTATTTTTAGTTGATATTTTATTGCTTGTCACATTCTGATTCAGTGAGAGCTCATTAGGCAGTAGTGTAGCTATTTCACCCATCCTCTTAATGTTTTCAGCTGACTACTCCAGGTAATGAAAGTGATTCAGATTAAATCAGCCTTGTGCAGTTTTATTGCAGTGTATCTAAATCATGGATTAGCCTATATTCCCATGCTCTATCCCCAAGAAGAAAGATGTCACGCCTGGAAGAATAAACATCCAATTTGTGTCACATATTGGTGAGGCTTGCAGGGTGGAGATTTAACACCAATCTGTGGATAAACTAAATGCTGTAATTTGTTAAGGGCACCCCATTGCCTCTCAGAGAGAAAATAAACTTATTTTTTTTCCGTGCAGTAATAGTCCCAAGAAGACACACATATGTGTACTTCGTGTCAGAATTTAAACGTGATCTAAAAACAATTGTATTCTTCCCGTTGAATACCATACATATTTTTTCCAAACTAAGGTCCCCAAAACGCGGAAGTGACTTGGGCTCTCTTTAGGGCGGACAAAATGTGCTAAACGTGAACATCCTCAACAGGACCATTGGTACCATTAAAACATAGGAGAGAAATACAGTATATATATTTTTTATGAGACTAAATGCATCAAGAGCTCTGAAAGCAATTACATTTTTTTCACAAATTAGGACAGAAATAAAATTAAAGTATCATCGATTTGCAGAATATTAGAATATTTATGAACATGCCAATTTAAAAATAACCAAGTCAAGGGTGTATTAGCCTATGTGTATTAATTGATCAATTCAGTTGATTGCTAATTCGGTCAGTGCTGGGGTCCAAATCCTGTTAATATGGTCTGAGACACAGCGATGATGTCATCCCCTAGGCTTTTGTGTTGGAGGGGACTCCCTGCATGAGTCCTGGCACATCCCTCTTAGTTCATTTTGATGAATAGCAAGACATTTCACACACTGGACCCACAAATGGCTGTACAGAGCAGATTCCTGCAATCTGAGCAGCGTGTTAATTTACTCCTACTGGGCATGAGAGGTGACAAAGACCTGGGATTTTTGCCATCAGACAAACCACCTGCTACCCAGTCCCCAGACACCCGCACGACTTGTGTGAACAGTTTATTAAGTGTGATGATTATCTAACCCAAACGTCTGCTCTTCTGCTCAGTCTTGAGTGCAGCTCTTTCAGTGATATTTCAACATGTTGCACATGCTCTGTTGCAGATGTTGAATCAGTAAAATGGTAATTCTTAGCCTTAAAGGACAGATGGGTGGTATTATTCTGGCTTTAGACTTCACCCCATAACTCACAATGATCTAAACTAATGATGACTAATGTGAGCATGGAGGCAAACTAACATGTAATGTAGGCGGCTGAATGAGATAAAGCACATTAAAGAACACATTGAATGGAGTTTCTGAATCAAAATAGTGCAGCACGGTTGAATGAAACCAAACTGAATTTCAGCATTTAGTTTTTCCCAGAAGATTGGATTTTGATTTGGAGATTGGATCTGATCTTCATTGAGTGGAGCGTATATATCAGATGTCCCATATTGTTTTGGAGGACATCAAATCCACTTTCCTCTTGATATCAGAAGTGATCAAATTGAATCTAAAAGCACAACCACCATGTGTTTAGCCATGGCGTCATGACAGTGGTCGACGTACTACTGTAAAATGCACTGTCTAGAAATGTTATTTTACTGTGCTGTCTTATGGTAAAATAATAGTAAAATACTTGGCTTAGTATGAATGCACAAGTACCACAATAAAGCCTAATGACAGGCTGCAGGAATTCTTTGTATTTGACTTATTATCTGTACACCTCCGACCCTCTCTGACCCATACTATGGGAGTTAAGCCTCAGATGCAACGTGACTCTGTGGTGGGCTGCTGGTTATGCCTTGTCAAATGGTCTATAATTCTGAGTTCATAGAAATAGTCTGACTAATGTCTCTGGTGGATTATCCACAAGGTACAGAGATTTTAGATTTACTACGGGAAGGTCGGTATTATGGGAACAGCCTGCAATGCTGTTTGTTCATATTCCTCTGTATTCAGAGCAGTCTTTATTTTTTTTATTTGACATCAAATCAGTTGCTGCAAGCTCTTTTAAATTGCTTGCTTCATCTCCTGCTCGAGTGCATGACCTACAAATATTTTGTAGTTTCAAGCTTTTGAAATCAAATAAAGCCACATGAGGTTTTCTCATTTATAGCACTCTGTCCTCATCCAATTTATTGCAGGCATGCTTTATATGTAAGAAAAAAACATTAATTGGAATATCCCCAATATCCCATGTATGGGCACATAATTCCCCAATGTGCTGTGCAGCTCATTGTTCAGATGTGCAGTATATTGTGATGGAGGAGAGTTTATGTCATGGAGGAACTCTACCGACTGGAGAATCTGAAATATCCTCCTTTACTGTAAGGCACAATAACTGGATTCTACATCCACATATGACTTTACAGTTTATGAGTCATCAGCCAGCCAACCCACAGACATTAGAGGCGCTAGCTTGCATTCTGCTGTACCCACTCAACAATACAGAACCACTCTGACTGTTGAACTCAATTCGGGATTTATTTAAGTTGCTCGTTTGATGGGTGAAGTCTAGGGAACAGCTCCAAACAGCTTAGTTTGATGTGGTTGGACTTCACAGCTGGATGGCTCGACAAGAGAATGTTGAGTTACAGTTTTTGCTGTGTCATGGAACTTGTCTTCCAGAAGTCCAGGCTTAACTGTGGTAAAGAAGTGACAGTTTCCCATCATCTTTCCACCAGAAACTGCTTTTTCAATTCTTGTACATGATTTCAACCATAAAGCATTCTAACATTTCTTTGTGTAAACCTTAGGAATTTAAAGTATTAGTGCCAAATACAAGATCAATTATTATTCTAATAAAGCATAGAGAAAGTGCAGACAGAAAGAGAGTGGGTTTTCTCAGTGTCCAGTGTTTGACTGCACTAACATTCAAATCTGGTTACTAAGTTGAGAATTGCTGAATCACACGTGTACCCAACATGAGCATCTGTTTTGAATTGAGTCGCTCTCTCTGTTCCTTACACTCTCTCCTTTCCATTTCCCTCCAGTGCGGGGGCGGATGTCCTGGTTGTAGCTTCAGCCAGGACCGGGCCTAGGGAAGCATTAGGAAATGCGTCAGCCTGTTGAAATATTAAATCAGGCAAAGGGGCAAAGGCCCAAGGAGATGGTTGCGATGACTCCCTCACTGCGATAGACAACTCAGCCCAGCCCATTGGACTGAGTCAAAAGTATATCCTGTGCATCATAGACCTATAGGTGACAATTATTTAGTATAATAGTAATAATACCAGCAACATTACTTACCTTTGTTTTTTCTGTGCTGATAACACATCAGCTAATTCAGAATGTACGTAGCCTAAAATGTCATCAGCATAATGTATTGATGAAACATTACTAAATATCTGCTCGCTTTTTGAAATGTGAAATTATTTTTCTCACAGTATTTCTACACTGATGTCATAGCTATTTGCACAGTGTCATGCCGTATTTGATCCCAGACTCACATCTCAATTTTTGTTGTGTCAATTGAGAGTTTGATATTATTTTGCATTGATTGTAAAATCATCAATCCCAATATTAGGATGTTCAGGAAACAACCTCATTCTGCGATCAACATCCTGGTCTTGGGATTGGTTGAGGGATAGTGGAGGAGAAATTATGACGTCAAGGGCATGGTGCTGACTGCAGGAAACACCTGGGGGAAGTACAAAGGGAAGTGATGGGAACCAGCACCTCTCTGAGCATTTCTCAGGGTGAACTGTGTACGTCACAGCTCTCACATGATGTATGAGTGGGTTATGTAAATGGCCATCAGATTCTCCTGTTTAGTCTGTGTCTTCAACCTAAGGGAGTTTCAAGATTCAGATGGGTAATCCTCACATACAGTGAGTCAGCTTTAAATATTAATAATCCTATGTTGAGCATGCTTGGGTGTGATGAAAAGCCATATGGAAGTTGTCTGCACTTTTTTATTGTGGTCTGTTGTTTCTGCAAGTTCCATCTCACCAAGCCTTCAGACAGGAAAGAGCTGAATGCTTCACATGTCTGGTATGTCTTTCTAGTGAGAGCCAAGCTGCATGTTTAGCCCACAAATATGCCGGGAAGACTCCCATCTCAGCCCCACCAGTGCCGGACGTTGTTACTGTGTATGTGAGCGATTTTCCCAGAGGGAATTCAGCTACTTCACTAAAATGTCAGTGTTGTAATATATTGTAGGATTGGCTGACTGCGACCCGAAATCTTAGTCGTACCCGTTCGCCAAGGCAGCCTGGTGAAATGCCCAGAATGAAGCTGCCAGAATCACCATGTCTGTGGGCTTCATTGTCTTTCTTCCCACAATGAAACATTGTCGAGGCCCAATCGTACAACTCTGGCCTTTGCTGGCTAGTGTTTATGTTCCAGTCTGTAGTCTCATTCCCCAATATCCAACGTAATTTAGCTTTGGATTCATGTTGGACCACCCTGTGTTAATATAAACCTGCACTGACAGCTGAGGTATCTCATATCCTGACCTTTCTTTGGCCTGTCAGTCTTTCTCTTGCAGAAATATGCAAAGTGTCCTTTCCATATGGGCTGGTGGTGGTCTAATCGTGTAGCCCCCCCCAACTGTGATGGGGGACTGGGGTTGGCACCACTGCATTATGCATGGGACCACTCTGATGTTTAGTCAATATCTGTAACTGTATTCTTACAGTATAAGGTCTGGTAGAGATGATCCCGTCTACCCTGGGGGTTTAGGTCATCGGGCAAGGCAGTTAACACAAATTAAGACAATAATGGATAGATACTGTGTAGGTTTAAGGTGAGGTGACAGTATGACACTTTGTTGATCCTAGTTACAGTCAGGACAGTCTCAGATTCCCATCAATTGTGTTGATGGGAATTTTGGTGATGGGAAAGTTGGTGATGATTATATTCTAGATAGTGAAAACAGGAAACGTTTGTTTCCTATAATGATATCAAAGGGAAAGTTTACTTGCAATTCCCATTTGCAATGGGAATTGCAAAGGGTTTCACCGCATTCACACAATTTAAGGTCCTATGGTGTTCTCTGGCACTGTTCCCATGCATTGTCTCTCTGTGAGCTGCATTCCGCTTAAACTGCCAAAAGAAAAAAATACTGTCAGCAGCAGGAAGGTCAGAATGGGGAAAGTGCTGGAAAGTGCTGTTGAAATTGTACACTGCTCTGCGACTAAATTAATCTCAGTGCTTATGAACTCTCCCTTCACTTTCCATCTCCTGTACTGTATTATAAGAACTTGTTATGTGCTATATGTCTACTGTTGTACATCGTTGTTTGAAATATTGTTACAATTTGATTGGCAGATCATTTTGCATTTTATTTGAGGGTAATGGTTGAGGATAGTGACTCCTCTTTTTACTGTGTTGCACTAAAATGAACTAAAATGAAAGTGAAATGAACTAAAAGTAAAAAGATTTGTCTACTTTCTAATCATGCTAATACCTTTCTTCCTTTAGAAAGGTGTAGTGAGGTCCAGTCAGTATACTGTTCCATTGACCACCGCAGGAGTCTTTGTCCTGCCTTTGTGTCCTCTTCAAGCTTTCAACCATATGGGTGAATGTGGCCACACACATCCACCAGCCACACCGATACAAATCCCAAGCAAATTCCCAGATAAGCCCTGGCTCCATCACTCCCACTCTTTAGCCCTCTAACTTGACTGACAGCCTGGCTGCATTAGAAATCCATTCCCTGGGGTATGTACACAATATCAGTCAGGTTATATAAACAGAGATGTTTAAAAAGATGCTTCTGAAAAGTAACACTTGAAACTATTATGACTTGAGATTTCTCAGTATTTCTAGGTAAGAGTAAGACATGATATGTCCAAACTTTTTGTATAGGCTTCTGATATTCAGTTGTCTGTGATCTGAAAGGCAACACTGTGCTGAAGACATCTGTTCCCAAGCTGAGCCATGGTTGTTGGTTTTTAATCTCAGTGGTAAGGCTGACACATAAAGGAAAACCCTTGCGGATCCAAGTCGGAGACAGTAGGGGAGAAAGACGCGGACATTCTGTGTACAACTACCAGTGACAGCAGGTCAAGCAATATTCTTGTCCTCCAACAGATTCATTCTCACCCTCTGTCCACATTTTAAATTCCCACAGAATTAGACTATCCAGATGTTTTGCTGTTCGGTGATATGAAAATGCATGCACTATGAAAAATGTACTTTTTTTTTTGAAGAATTCAGTTGACCGCAACTAAATGTATCAGGCTTTTCACTTTTTTCAAAACACTTCTAAAGATGCTAATCTGCATGTTCTAAAACAGCACAATGTGTCATCCCAGGAGATTTCAGACTGTATAGAACTCGACTGAAAAATAAGCGGGAATGTTTCCCACAGCTGCTGGCTAGAACATGCTTCTTTGTCTCTCTGACAAGTTATTCCCTGGCTGCAAAGCGACAGGAGAGATGGAAGACTGCAAGTGTCTCTTGGCAGGATCTTGTTGCTGCCCGTGTGAATAGCCATGGGCCAGGGAATGTTGCACTCTCCTAGGGGTCAAGTCACTTGTAAGGGTCTGTGGCGGGTCAGGACTGAACTCACACCAGCCAGATGTTTGTGTGAGAGAGAAAAATTAAGAGTTTTTCCATTACTGTACAGTGTATACATGTATGTAGCTAGCTGTATATTAGTATATTGTATCTGTGGCATGGCTTTGCCTAACACTACACACTAGTACAAGTTGTTTACAAAATGCATGAACTGCATGAACCACTGCATCTTTAATTCTTGGATGTTTCTTTTTAACTCTAGCGTCAATGCTAAAGTATATGACTGCAGTGCAATTCTCATGGGCTGAAGTCTTGTTTGATTTAAATGTTTCTCCAGAAGAATGTGTCTCTGTTTCCGTCTCTATACAGTAAGCACATTGAGTAGATGGGATTCATGTGGTCAGATTAAACGGGAATGTTATCCTCTGCTCAGGGACTTGCTGCCTGCCTGTGAACCATTGGTTGTTGGACAGTGCCAGAACTAATGTCTCAGTCCAGGGGAGGGCCTAAAAATATGTGCACACATGTTCTTCAAGGTCCAACAAGAACTAGTTGGAGAGACATACTGGAGAAAACTTGATTTTCCTCTAACCATAAGTGTAGCACATTTGATATTTTTTCAACCCTAACCAACACATTTACCTAAAATGGCATGTCATTTAATTAAAGGCATGGTTAGTCATTCTCGAGAATGCTTGTTAACTTTGAGCTTAATTCAAAACAAACTCTCTGCCCCACATATTGAAACGCATTTGCGAAGCCAAATGTTTCAGCCAGGGCTGTGTAAAAGTACCAGATTCTTTTTTCAGAACAAACGGAGAGCGGTAAACTAGTCAAATGCGAGGAGATATTTGGTGAATTTGACAAAAAGTGTATAGAATTAGTTTGCAATAACTGACTATACCTTTAATTTGTCAAATAGATGTGATCTAATTGAGAGGCACACTAAATGTCATAAATGTCTATAACAATGCAGAATATTCCTAGTTACAATCCTACAACAGTCCTTTTAAATACTGTAGCTATTTTAACCACAAATATAGCAAATAGTAGTTATTTTATACATATTTGTATGAAACTATTTTCAGAATATTTTACGCTGGCTGGAAAAGTAGTTTTCTGTCATTTTAATTTTAGCTCCCTTATAGTGTTTTTTGACTCCTTTTCTGAGACATGATCCCAGACATATCCAGCCCCAGGGCTGTTCATTCCCGGGTGATTGATGTTCTGTGGTCTGTGGCCCACAGACAAGCACCACAGAGTCCTCAAGCCTGTCCGAGGGAGGGTTATGCTGGTGCACATGGAAGGGCTGAGGCATGTATGGGAGCGCAGGCAAGGCACAGAGCACACACGGCCATGAGTTATCGCACAGCAGCCAAGCAGGCCATCGTGAGGAGGAAGACGTCTTAGTGAAATAGATTAATTAAAAAAACACAAAATAACTTGTGTTGATTTTGGACCATCATGTCAAGAAGGATGATGTGCTGTCAGCCAAAAGCAATTCAACCTCTCTGTACTTTCTCTTTCTCCCTTTGCTTGACTTCCTGTAATCTATCTGCAACCCCCCCTCCCACCGCCACCACCTTTTATTTACCTGTCTTAAGACCATAAATACACTGAAGGAAATCATGTATCTGTGTCTGTCTGTGTGTGTGTGTGTGTGTGTGTGTGTGTGCGCAGCACTCTGTCAGACCAATGTGAGCTCAGCTGGTACAACACATGCAAATAGACATCTATATTCTCCCTCCCAGTATGTCCTATGGGAGTTCCGTGTCGGGAAGGTAACTTACATGCGCCATGTTTTAACAAATTGTCACTCAACACTCACTCACACAGTCTGTGGGGAGAAAGACAACACAGACATCTGTGCTGGCTAGACAGAGAGTTGAGATGACACTCTGGTGGCACTTATGTCCATCTCCCTCTGAGACAGACGGCAAACAGAGTAGGACACTGAAGTTGCCTCACCTAAATCACACCGTAGCTATCAGTATGATGCTGATTGGCTCATTCAGTTGTTACTCAGCGAAGTCAAACTGAATCAACGGCTAAGAAAGTGGCACATTTGTTTTTCCTTATATCATCCGAAATGGCAATGACTACGCTCGCCTTTACATTAACCACACAGGTTATTCCAGAAGTTTGTGATTCTTGTGTATAGTTTATTTATTTATTTTGTTCAGTGTCTGGCTTATGCTACTTAGAGAACCAGGCTTTTGCACGTAACCTGTTCCAATGGACCACTTAGCCGTGAACACTGTTGTTTGCAAAAGCCTCAGTTCTTGTTAGTGATTTATGAGGCTCCCCATTAAGAGGGGGGGGGGAGACAGATCTCTGCAGGCTGGCTCAAGAGGGCTAGCAGGGTGAGGTAAGTCAGGACTCTCCCTCAATGTCACTTCAGGCAGTGCATGGCTGAGTGCCCTCAGGGGTGTGTAGGCGTTGGCATGCAGCCTGGCACAGTCAGATGGCCCAGTGTCAGGCGCATGGCACGCTGCAGTACTCACAATAGTAATACACAGGCTGGGAAGACATAACTTCATCTGAATACATATGAACATAACTGAGATTTCACTTATCTGATTATTCTATCATAAGTAATAGCGGTGGCATTTCCTTTCCATGCTTGTGGAAAACCTTAGACCTCAGAAGTCAGCAAGGGCTCTTCTTAATGGTGCACCAGACCAATTCTTATACTGGCCTGAGATTACAATCCATTGTGCCAGGGAGAAAAGGCTATGGTGGATGTGTTGGTGGTCCTGTTGATTACTGCATTGAATCTGCTGAATGAGTGGGTGGGCTGTGGGGAGGGGGGGTTTGTGCTGCAAGTAGAGGTGGCTATTGCCTTGGAAACAGGGCTTGGTGAATAGCTGCCACTCAGCTGTTGGATACACCCAGTATTTGGCACAGTAGGGAATCTGCAAGGGGAAGATGAAGGCCTGAGACGCTTTGCTTGTCGAGAGGGTTGACAGTATGTACAGACACAGTATTATAATCCTAGGGTGCTCTATACACTCAACTACACGCAACTGAATCTATTCTAGGGACGGTTTTATGTAGCATGAGGTAATCAAGAATAAATGAGTAAATATAGTCGCGGCCGACGTGTCAGCTCTGTGAAGCCATTAGCGCGTGAGGTTCAATGCACCATCACAGGAAGAACACTCTTATAGTCTGGTGCAGTAATGCGAGCACTGTGTTTACAGTAGGGCCTGGTTCTCTCAGAACACAACGCAGACCTAGTTAAGCATGTGAAATGAGCACATCTAAGCTTTCAAGTGGAAACAAACCCCGGGCTTATGAAACAATAGCAAGGTTTTTTTTGGGGTTTTTTTAAAGCATGCTGGGAAGCGTATTTCTGGAGACACTCAAGCCCCTCATGCAACCTAAATGCATTAGGGTCAGGTTATCCCAGTAATTACTGTTTAGGAGAACGTTTAGTCTAATTCTTAATGGAATCATGGAAAGAATAATGCCAGTTAGTGGACATGGTGTATAGTTAAAAAATGCAGACAGACAAGTAGCCCAGACAAAGGCAAATTCAATATGGACTCACACTGTTATGAGGGCCAGTCCTCCAGCTTTGTGCTCTGCAAATAGGCTGGCTTGGAGTTTTGGTCCATTGTGTAGTAACAGCACCTGCCTGGCCCTGCATCCACAGGAGTGTATTGAGTGGCCTGGGCCGTTCAGATGTGAATAAATGATGGATGATGGCTGGCCAGCAGTGGGCGGTCTGAATCATTTTACATGTTACATGTGATTTTAATAGTAACTTTTCTAGTTTAATCATCTGTCATATTTTTTCAGCAGTCTGAACCCTGCAAATTTGATCCTGAAACAAGCAGGTCATTCACAAGCTTTGAGTAACACCCTTCAGTGGATTATTAGAAGAAGTGACATTAGGTCACTCACTACACAATGCATATCTATATTAATGTCAATTAGTAACATTTAGGTACAAAACAAGACCTTGTTACTACTATATTAATCATATCTGCTACATGTGTTGTATTTCTTCAGATTGATTTACGTTACTATTTCAGTCAGTGGCTGTGAGCTTTAGGCAAGTAGTCACTACCACTCACACTGAGGTGTGGGAGGTGGAAACGTTCCACTGCAGACGCAGGACCAATCACACTGGAGAACGATTCGCTGACCAGACTGGACTGGATTGTTTGGAAAGCAAGCCGAGGGATCCGGTCCCCCTTCAGTTGCATATTGATCCCTGCAATCCAGCATCAATTAGTGCACTAAAGCAATCAATAACCTAACAAAAAGGCCTCATCCTTCCAGACAGGAAACTACTGTGTCACCATAGGGACCTTAGAGTGGCTTGTCCATCCTGTCCTCCCCCGTTCTCCTCTCCCCCCTCGGGCCTCAGAATGACGCTCTCCTCTAAATTCTACTGAGTCTTTCTGCGTGCAGTGGTGAATTGGTCTCCAGGATATCCAGCTGTGTGAGAAGCGGCAAACAGTGGATTGATATCAAACAGCTGAACAGTGAGGACCATAGCCTCACGCAGCTGTTCTCATCTGGCACAGCAACGCCGCTGCATTTCTCAGGGGCTCGTTCTTTTCCTCTTCGGGCCTCTCCTGGTAGGTTTCACACTTGGTGCGCTCCAGCTGGTGAAATGGTTATGGGAGTCTGCTTTTTACCTGGCCCCCTGTTCTGGCCTCCCAACTGTTTGCTGTCCATGTGGACCACCAGGGCCTCTGCCTAGGTTAGGCGCCTGAGGAGCAACAGCCCTCTGGGGCAATCTGTGATTAGCCGCATGCTGCTGGAGGAGACAGCAGCAGAACCAGGCGCACGCATCACATGAGTCATTGGAGCTGACGTCATGTCTTCAGGCGCTGCAAAACACCGCATTGTACCAACAACACAATATGTTTCACTCAAGATTAAAGTGTATTTCTTTCTAAATATGACTTCTCACTAAAGAACGCCAGGGAAAGACGTGGTGCGTGGCGTGTGAAATAAAGAGAAACAGAGGCATTCTGTGTTCTTTTATGGGTTTCGGAGTTCTGTTTAGCTCAGCACAACTTACATGTTTGTTATGTTGTTAGTGCTGCTCTCAACTGCAATGTACAAGCTAGCTTGCGCATGTAGCTTCAATCTGCCCGAACCAGTTACAAACTTGTGTAATGTGGCGTGTCATTATGTCTTATCTCTCAACAGGCATTAGGAAACAGGCATGAGGGAACTTTTTGGGGCTTTTTATTGGACATAATTGAATAAAATAACAAAACTGATTTGATTAGTAGTGGTCATATTGGTTATGAGTCATAACCTTGTTGTGAGTCATGCTACAGGCTATAGCCCCTGTACTGTTCGTGGTGTCAGTACGGGTCAGCATGTCTGACTGAGGCCCATTTAGGGGTTTGGTTGCCATGGCTACATGCCTAGGGCACTGTGTGTGCATCCATTAGCAGGAGCCATGTGCAGGGAGACAGTGGGGGTTATAGCCTGGAGGCCAATGGGAGCAGCTCTCTCTAGACACCATGGGCAGTCACATCTGGAGGGGAGCTGATATATGGTCTTTGGAACAGCTTCACTTGTGGATGGACTGGAGTCGTATCGAGCAACAGGGATAGTGCCACGGATTACTGTATTTTACGTTTACTGTAATTTACTGGATAGTGTCGTTTAAATACTCAGTGTAACAGTCTGCATCTTATATTGTGTTTTTGAGCTGTGTTTTTTAACTTAAGTTTAAAACTGCTCTGTGATTTATTAACAGAATTTTATTGTCCGAAAATGGCTCTACACGTCATATCCATAATAAATTGCCCTAGGACTTGTCTGGTTTCCAACAGTACTTCTCGTCCGCCGGGTGTCATCAAATTAAAATGTTAACGGTAATGTTAATGGGGTTTCCCTCCCCTCACTTGACTACTTGTAGCATTTTTCAATGATGTGCAATGGGTGGAGTCAGGCTCAGAGCTGGGGTGCAGTTACACTTGCATTAAAAAGATCTGCACAGACAGCAATACGAATGGGTCAAACTATAAATATGTTATGGAGATTTAGAAATACATTATGAGATTTAAATGTTCATAATTATTCATTTGAAATATTTAAATTAAATATGATATTTCCGGATCATCGTTAGGTTTTATTAACAACACGGCCAGTCTCATATTAAAGCGGCCATTTAAAAACAAATGACATCAGCTATGAAAACATTATGAGTAGGGCGGGGTCATTAGAGGTTAGGAAAACACATACACACCGCCATATGAGGAGGAGCAACACGCTACATAGATAATTGAGATCATCGCGTATTGTACATAATTCCTTACCGCAGGGGTCATAGCAGACAGATGCATCCTTTCCTGTGTTTGTGTGTGTGCCCTTGCTTGTTCCACATTAACGGAGAGGATTGTGGGGGCTATGGATGGGGGTGGAGGGGAACAACAGCATGTGTGCCATTGTTCCTCCCCAGCCCATTGCAACTCAGCCAAAATAATCCACCCACAGCGAGAGAGAGAGAGAGAGAGAGAGAGAGAGAGAGATTATTTGCAGTATTGCACTCTTGCTATTAATATCCATCCAGCATCTACAGTGTGGTAGTGAGGGTGAGAGATGGATCTATTTATCACAGGACAGCAGGGCACATGCATGGGTGAATGGGCAACAGTTTATTACGGCGATGAGATGACAACCTGCCGAGCCACTAACCTGACCAGAGATCCATATACTGTGTGTAATTGCCCCCTGTCCTCCTGACAGCAAGCCCTCAGATGTGCTCATGTGAGAACACAGATGCATGTAGCCACATTTTATTTGAAAGGGAGACATCATCCAGTTGGACCGCTCCAGTGTCGAGACATCCCTGTCCCGGGGATGTTGGCTCTAGTCTGTTGGGTGTGGTGGGGCTGTGGTGCTGGCAGGGGGACGTATTGGGGGGTTTGTGTGAAGGCAGGCAAACATGTGTCTCGCATTTGCGGGGAGACCTCGTCTGTCACTTTGTTTTGACTGAGCTACGTGGCTCCCGGGTGTCAGTCACTTAACACTCGCTCAGCGCACGCACCAACATGTCTGGGGTCCAGTCCGCAAAAAACTCAATGTCATTTGCAGATTGAATGATTGTCATGCTATTGAAGGGTGTGGGGAATAAGAAGCAGATGGAAAGACTTTCCAGTGGTAAACTGGAGTTGGTGAATTTCTAATCCTGGTTGAGATCCAGCATAAAGAAACAAGTACTGTAACTTGTGCAATGTACAATCAATGCACTAACAATTCACTTCTTCTTTTAAATGCTTTTCAGGGCCAACATTGATGATGTGGAGACAGAGGTTGTGGAGATTGAGGCAAAACTAGATAAGGTACAGTAAGGAAGCTCCACAGTGTTACTTAAAAAAAAAATACTTTGCTTAAGTTGTTGTGTTGTTGTAGAGTGCCAAACAAACACAGACCACTAGTCCCAGGCTAATCCCAGGCCATTGTATTAAAAAGGATTTATAGGACTGAGGTTTTATCTGACATCAACACAAGGAAAACAAATGCAGCATTACACTTTACTTTTCACTTTGAGATACATTATTTTCTTTGGACACAACTTTACCGTTGGTTTTCTCTGGAAGACGCCAACGCCAACGTTTCTGTCTTAACCCTCAGTGAGGTCAGCACTCAACATAATGAACAGACTAATCTCACTCAGTCTTGCTTAATGTTTTCAGGCGCCAGCTGATGTTTTGTGAAACGTGACATGGCAAGCAAGATGGGACTCACTGACAGCATTTCAATATATTAGTCTGGCTTGCAGAACATCCGGATAGCCCTCATTGAGGTTGACGCTACGTCGTCCCAAATCCCGAGCATTTTGACCTTGAATTACACTGTGTGTCAGTGAGAGCCAGGAGTGGTCACCCATTATCCTGCGCTTTCTCTGTCATCAGCATTGGCACGAGGTCTTCCAATGGGCAGTGACCATTCACTAAAGGTTCTGATCTGGTCTGTTGCTGATTGGGTTTGGCCTGTCATAGCAACCATGTGTGTTTGGAGCTATACACAAATGACAGCATATTACCACAGAAGTACTTTCAGTGCTTCTGTGGTAATAGGATCTGTATTTAACAATATTTTCATTTATAGAATGATTTTCGGATGATTTCTGTACTCCCTCCACGAGGGATGCCAAATGTGATCTTATAAGGATGGGTGGAGGCAGGGTGAAAGAACAGCAATGAGTCAAGTGACACATGATCTATGTTTCGTCGGGTGCTATGAGAGTAGCAGTTATTGTAGTCATGTTACACACAGGTGTGACCAAGTCAGCTTTGCTCTGCCAAGTCCCAAGTCAGATCATGATTCTAAAAATCCAAGGTTCATGGTAAGTCTAGATGTAGTACTGTAGTAGAAAGAACGTACACAACAAAAAACCTGTATGCTGATGCTTATCTAAATAAATATATCTGTTAATAATAGTTGAATATCCTAAAACATCTGTTTCAGATCCAGTAAATTAACTACAATAACAATTACAGCAAAAAAAATAAAACATCAATAGCAATCCTCAAGTGCGGAGAATAGTCAAGCCTCAAATCAAATCAAGTATTTCTATTCATACATCCATTCAATACGATCAATGTAATTCTGACATTTTCTAAATAATCTGTGACGTTTGATAATCTGAGACACAGATGGACTTTACAGTTTTCCCATCCATTATTTGCCTGCCTTATTTTCCATGCGGGCAAACAGGTGGGAATGTCCTCTCAACGCCCAACATAGGCAGCCAGTGTCCTGCTCATTCCCAGCTCATACATGACTTTTAGGGCTCCGTCTGGGGATTAGACCAGGACAGAATTGCACAGTCACACGTATGGCTTGCAGCTGGGAGGAAATGGAGAGTAAAGAGGATAGAAAGACGGAAAGCTTGGCCGTGGAACACAGAGAGAAGCAGAAAGGAAAAGCCTCTCTCTCTCTCTCTCTCTCTCTCTCTCTCTCTCTCTCTCTCTCTCACGAATGCAGAAGCAAAGACAATGACTTTCAGTGAAACAGGATTTATGACATGTCATGGATTTGTGGTCAGATGTTGATGCATGTGATGATCCCGCTCGTTACTTTAAAGTTTATATTGTTATTTATGAGAACCACCAGGGAAAATGTATATTCTAATACACAGGATATTATGAATCAAGGCGTATGTGACAGAAACGAACTCCTGTACAGAAATAATGTCAAAAGTGACTCTAGGTAGGTTTTGAGAGTTGCAACAAGAGCTAGTAAAACATTTTTTTTTTAAGTAAGATTTTGAAAGTCAACCATCTAAAAATCCACTCCTTCTTTGTTTCCTTCCTCTGGAGCATGTTGTTCTGACATTGTGCAACACCACTGACAGACCTGCTACAGCTGTGTGCCCATGATGGACAGCCAAGGTAGATTTACTGGACCAATCAGGGAAAAGAGGTGCTGATAGGTTAGACATCGTTAGGCACGTGGGAAATCTAAATGGATTTATACAGTTATCAACCCAAGCATATATTCTCACAGAGCATTTGACTTTCTAATAAATGTAGGGGATTTCTATTGCATTTCTGTCAGATTACACTAAATGTATAGCTAACACCCATTATAGCTCCTTTATGTGTCATGTGTGTTCGGTCGCACACTGATGTCACGTGCTAACATGGGCAAAACCTGAGAAAATTAATATTCCCACACACACATCGCCACCAGTACATATTGCAAATTCAGAAGGAAAACATCCAACCGTACCAACTGTTGTACGTAGAGGTACATACGTGGTAGCTTGAAGCGCACGTTAAATGTGGAAAATATGGAGGGTTTCTCTTTGCTGTGGAAATAAAAGTCTAAAGTCTTGTGACGGAAAGTGTAAGGAAGAATTAAGCAGGGTTAGCATGTTCAATTGTAAAATATAGGCTACTGTACCTCACACGTTTCTGTTTCACTTGGTTGAAAAAGGGCGAATCTTAATTAACATCCATGGAGATAATAGATTTTTAGTATTAAAGCACTATAATGAATAATATAATTATAGTATAGAATACAGTATAATATAATATAGTGGTACTGTATAACATGGTCATGTTTAAGTCATCTTGTGGCCCAGAGAATTTCTACTCCCATTTGGGGGGGCTCGACCCACATTTTGCAAATGCCTGGTGGACACGTATATTTACCATTCACTCATGTCTCTGCCTCCTCCACAGCTGGTGAAGCTATGCAGTGGGATGATAGAAGCAGGAAAGGCCTATGTCAGCGCCAACAAGCTCTTTGTCAATGGGATCCGAGACCTGTCCCAGCAGTGCAAGAAGGATGAAATGATCTCGGTGAGGCCTGGATGAATGTTTCTCATATTTCACCTCTGTTACGTCTGTTTATTGGTATGTTATTGAAGAAATACATGAATTACACAGCTTTCATGAAAGACGTTTCATTAAATTGTTGTCATTGTTTGTTGTCGTTACTATTTACTTCCAGTTCCCACTTGCGTTTACTTCTTCACTTACTAGTTCACTTCTTCATTTAGTCTACTAGAAAGGTATATCTGTATTCTGCATACAGAAGTAGGCATAAGTACAGTTTCTGTTTAGCTTACGTTCCTGAAGCTACAGTACAGTGTACAGTGTGGAGGGGAGCGGGCTAACATGATAAGTCATGGATTAGTGTGTAAGGATCAGATCAGGGAGGGAGACTGACTCTTGGCCATGATCACAGCACCTCATCTCTGTAGTTGCAGCACAAAGAGACTCATTGCCGCTGACATTCAATACGATTAAGAGCCTTCTTGGCTTAGACCTGATGACTAATTACGCCTGTCTCATTAAACTCTTCTTATTCGTACTTTCCATTGTATATATACATTTTAAATAAACCAAGCATGCAATTTATTTGAAATAATTTGAATGAATTTTGTAGTGGGGAGGGAAAAAAAACAATAACCACATAGTTCCCACATTTAACTTGACTTAATGTCAGCATTTCAGCATTCATATTGGTCACCTTATGAATGTGAATACATAAAGTGAAATTTGACAGCTTTGTGTGAACTTTATTTATACAGGAGGTATAAACTATGTCCAGGTGCAGTTTCTTGACTATTTAGCCATCTGCGTCTTATCAACTAGCTAGCAATAACAGCTTTAATACAAAATGCTGAATCTATTGTGTGGTATTTTCATTGCAGGAGTGCCTGGAAAAATGTGGGGAAAGCCTCCAGGAAATCGTCAACTACCACATGGTAAGTGGGTGTGCTTCCCAGATTGTCCCCATATGCTCTATATCCAATAGGCCATGTTTGTAGAAGGCCGCACAGTGATATCATCCCATCTTGAACTGCTAACTGTGCCTGGCATTTAGACCTCACTGGGGTCCTGTGAGGTCCCCTTAGAACTATTCCACATGCCCTTATTTCAGACGTCAGTGCACCTGCCTATGTCTGTACTCCTATGTGTGTGGGCCCAGAGTATAACTGTCACTCACAGCCGCATCACAACCTGCTGACAAATAGTGCCACAGATTTTCTTTCCGTTCTAAGATGGTTTGAAAAAGGACAAATGCGTCATTACATTATCCATTATGTTTGTACAACGAGAATAGACATTTGTAGTATATTTGCTGTTTATAAGATCCTTCTACTGTATGTACTAGATGATCAGATTAAATTGAAAATCAGCTTTGAATGGCAGAGCTTTGCTGTTTGGATTTACAGGAGTAGAACCTTGCCGATGCCCTGTTATAAAACAGCTTTAGTGTTGAGATGTCGGCTCCATACACACTTGTGTAAAAGCTCCCCTCCCTTCCAAGGCCATCCTAAGTTCATTAGTGTGGACATCACTGCGGGCCTGATAATGCATGAAAGAGCAAAGCGCTCGTGGTGGAACCCATTGGTTTTGAAGGCACAACAAATGAACACTGTGCGAACACATATCAGTGGCCTATGGATCTACTGTAGCTCCCAAATTGCCCTCTATTCAGTTCAATTATTATTATTAGTAGTATCTATCAGTGGAGTGAGAGGACAGCGTTGCAAAGGGAAGGTTAATGTCCAGGGTCACTGTGGCAAGCTTTAGTAGAAGAAGAGAGCGATGGCCCTGCCTCACCCTTACATTTAACGCAGGCTCTGCCGTGTGTTCAACGCTCGTTTGTGGAGGTGTGTGTGGAAGTGTTTTTACGCGTTTGTGCATTTTAATTGCATGTGCGTTGATTGTGATTGTGTGATTGGCTACAGGTCGTTCATGAGTGGAATGTAAAGGAGGCCAACCTCGCTCTCTTTTACTGCCGATTGAAGCCTTAGGGAAAGCAGTTACATTAAACAGCCATCGGCAGCCTTTCAAAGGGCTAGTACGACACTAAACAACATGACATCCGGCCAACTTACTTGGCGGAGGATCTTGAGACAGCTGAGCACAAACTGACTCAGTGGGATATAAATAATCAAGGAAGTACCTGTATACACACTACATTCACAGTGTTTCAGGGTTCATTTGTAGACCTTGAGAGTTGCTAAATATAACAAAAAGAGTATACATTATAAACTATGAAAATGTAATAAATAATAAATAAATATTAAATTAAATGCATTTAGTATATAAGTTTAAATGTGTTTTTTTTATAACCATATAGTGCCATTTTGCTCCTGTTAATAAGTGTAATAATTGGTCTGTTATCTGTACTGTGCTGTGATGGTTCTCTGGGCCTGCCATTGTATTACAATGTAGTAGACAGACAAAGGGAGTCAGCTTAGCTGGCGTGCATTGAAAGCTCAGCTGGGTGCTCATCCCTCCCAGCCCTTCCATTTGTCAGCCTGCCAGCCCATTAGGGCCACGTTCCCAACTGGACATTATACTATTGGCTCTCAGGCTTTCTGCTGTTGTTACTTTGATGTGGACACTGAAACAGAACAGCACAAGTACTGTCTCCTGCCTAGAGCTACACCAGGGACCCCCCGTGGAAAACCAGCTTTAGAGAAATGAGTGATAATTACCAACGATCTGGCATTTAAACTGGAGTCTTGTGATCCATTGATTGGAAAGGGTTCTACTGTGTGCCCTATTTAACTGGAGCATGAATCATCTACAGTACAGATTGCATGTACATCAACAAAGGCAGTGTATGAAGTCGTCTAGTCTGTCTGTGGGTGATGGAGCCCAGCAGGGCTTTTATAAATAATAAATGACAATGGTTATAGCTTGTGATGGATGGCCCTCTGTGTGCCGAGCAGCTGTCACTGTGCCTACCCTTCACTGCAATGCCAGAATGCTAGACCAACCCAGATGAATGGTATAGCCGAGATCCTTGTGCCATCACTGCATACATGTTAAACTGTGACACGCCTGTTTCTGGAGATATGAGCCGAAACCAGAAGCAGGCGCTAGCTTCCTTCTTTTCTTGATAACTAATTTCTCTTTTTAGTTAAAAAACACACAGAAGAACAAACAGCCTCTGTTTGCTTATATCCATTGCAAGTCAGGTATAGCTAACTTCAATAGAATGAACACTGAAGGCAGCATTTTAACAGTCTGTTAAATTCAGTCATGAACTCTCGCGAACATCTATTAGAAATGAGGATAGACTGAGGCGCAGATAGACTTGTATCTGGATTGCCAGTTTCTAACACAATTAAAGAGTTCCTGAATATGCTAATATTTACTCACAATCCAAGGATTACATTAGAGGATGATAACTCTACTGTGTGTGTGTGTGTGTGTGTGTGTGTGTGTGTGTGTGTGTGTGTGTGAATGTGACCAGGCACTGGATTTTGACAAATGCCAGAAGACATTCCAGCATTAAGAATTATGTTATTAAATGATTTTCTGGAAATGTATACAGCAGAATAAGACTTAACAGATACTTTAACATGTTTCTAAGATAGACACATTATAAAGGGTTGGTTGGCACCGAACAATAATACGGTCAAAATTCCTTGTCCATGAAGTACTAGGGATGCCTTCTTTGTTTCAAATGTTTTTGGCAGAGCCACACACAGAGACTATTGAGAATGAATGATCACTACAAGATAGATCATTCCAGCTCCTCCATGACCGTGCCCCGACATGCCAGTGGTTTAAGAGGGAAATAAAACAAATCACTACCAAATAGAAGTAACAACTTGTTACGAGAACAACGTTTGTTGTAACTTTTCGTAACAAGTGCTTTTGTCTAAATGCTTTTGTCAAATGTCATGTGTGACAAATCAGTATGCAGTATGCTAGCTACTGTATAGTGTCTATGTGACTGTCTTTTTGCAATATTAACAAATCTGTATTGATATACTCCTTTTAAAGAGCATCACAATGTGTATTATTGTGTTGTTGTTTTTTTTAATTCAGAGAGCACACATGGTCTTCTCATGGTCCCGCATTCTGTAAAACAGTACGCATCGCTTCCGGTTAGGTGCTCTATGAGCTAAAATCTGCATTATTTTATTAAAGATGCCTCCAGGAGCTTTCAAAAACTAAAGTGATCAATGTCCATCAAATTCTGAACGGTTAATACAAAGTTAAATGGTTTAAAAAAAACTTCATCAAAACTGCATGGTAAAATAATTATAAGCTTAAATCTATCATCTATCTATCACATCTATCATGTCATCTATTCTCTGCTGCATTTCTGTATTTAACAGACATGCTCACCACCTAAGACACGTTTGATTTTGGACTAAAAAGCAATAGACAAGCTGTGTTATGCTGAGGACTATAACCTGTATAAAATAGCATGGCTACTATGCTAATGTATAGCGGCTAGCCCACAGTACCGTACTGAGCATCCAGCTAAATGACACTGTTCGTTCGTTGTACAGTATGGAAACAATCCGGAGCAACATAGCCTTCCTGGCCAAGCTGTTACTGTACAGAAACATGTTTATGATTGCTTAGCTTGAAGCATATCTGTTTTATTACTTTTAAATAAATATACAGTTCTACAAGTGTCATTTCACTGACACGACTGTTATCACTCAGGACATTCTAAATATAACTGTTAAAGTGTTGGTTGATGATCGGTTAGCAAGCATCGGTTATCAGTAATAATAATTTTCTTATTACGTTATCTGATTAGTGAATATTACGCTGTTTGGTCATGTTACGTCTGACAGTGCTTTGGTCATGACGTCTGACAGTGGTTTGGTCATGTGATGTCTGACAGTGCCTATTGACTTTACTTTCTCTACAGAGCTACTACTGTATGATCACAGTACTCTACCTCGTCTCCAACGGACACAGTTGTGTTTCAAGCAGTGAGCTGGGTTGGACATTTGGGGTTCTGTGGTCAGTCACTATAAAGCAATGGGAGGAGGGCATGTCTTAGTGATGACATTAAAAGTGATGTTGTGCTGTAAAAGTGCTGTAGTCTGCAATTCGTATGGAAAACGCACCTGTGGTAACTTGGTCCATTTACCAGTGATAATCTAAAGCTGCAGCTTTTTGCCACAAAGCAACCCAGGAATGCAAGGCTGCATTACCCTCAGGGTCCGGAAACCTCTCAGAATTTTAATGCTCCCACGCACACACACACACACACACACACACACACACACACACACACATTACACCACCATACATGCTAAAGCAGACTTGTTTACAGACTTGTTTACTTGCCAGTGCTTTATGAGCATGGCTTGCAATGAGCCACCATCCACCTCAGACCTCTCCTCATAGCACCAGCTTGTGGAGGGCCCAACCTTATCACACAGCCAGCTGTTTGTGACCAGCCGGCTCACTGGCTTTGTTTTGGCTGTCCGTGTTTGTGAGGTCCCTGGATGGCATCCGGAATGCAATTCTCACTTGCTGTTTTTAGGAGCTTGTTAAATGCAACTTGGGCGAACACACACAACTGTAAACCGCACATAGAAACACACTCTTTGCCTTTGCCAGACTCTTGTGATTCACAGTGACAAACAGTGGTCTGCAGCCGCACACAAAGACACGTGGGTTGAGAACAGGCCCCGTGAAGTCTTCGGGATGTGTAGGCAAATCAAACAGAGTATTTTTTCTTGGTCCTCCAATTAGCATGTTAACGGGCGGATGGATGCAGCGGACATTTGTGTACAAACGGAGGAATGCCTTTGTTCATTAATGAAGTACAGCCGAGCGCTTCTGGTAACGTGGCAGAAACAATGCATCCAGCAGGAAGGAAGTGCTGCTGCAGCTGATACCGCTGGTACCACTTTAATGCTTGGCCTTATGTGGATCCAGTGGAGTTTATAGAGCCATAAAATGTAGCATAAGTCACCACAACTTTCGTTTAAAGATGGACGTGCGAAGAAAGGGAATCTGTACACAATCTTTTTTTTTTTTGGTCATATTTGATGGTTTTAAATGTTTTGTAATTAATAACTGTGTTGTTCAAATAGTAATTGAGCCCAATACATACAGAGGATGAATAATAACCCTCTAGCACTTCTTTAACCAAGTATTAAAACACAAAGAACATGTTAAGGTAAAGAGTGCGTCAGATACAGGCTCCGAAGTGCTGTTACGTACTGTATGTACCAACAGCCTCCTCCGCCGTTCTGTATCTGTCCTGCATCTTCGGTGTGTCTCCAACCTTCCCTTGCTCTTCGCCAAGGGACCTATTTAGCAGCAGCAGCCGTCACTTACGACTCCCGCCATGGGAGAGAGAGGGGGGCAGTTGTTGAATGTAAATATGCCGCGTGTTGTGGTATTTGCGTACGCGTTCGCAGTTGGTGTTTGAGTCTGTTTGACATTCTGCGTCAGTTCATTTCTGCAGGCATGAAGGGACGGTTCCGTGCGGTGCCACTTCAGCACCTCACTGCCCTCTGCTGGTTTTAAATTGCTACTGTATAATATGTATGTGATTTGTTTTTTATGTCTTATTTTTCTTGTGACGTGTGATGATATATTATTACGTGTTCTTCCTTATGGAATAACAGCCATATTCACCAATGAACACGAACACACACTTTTACAATGTCACCCCACAGCTTATGCTATTAGTTACAGCATAAAACCACCGCTTGCAGTATAAGGCATTGCAAGATAATGCACACAACAAAGTGAAAGCAGGCTAATTGTGTTCTGTAATGCAGTTCCTTTGTTGTATTATCACCCACTGCTGTTCAACATTCTTCTTGCAGGCTTCTCGCTCTTTATAACATTCTATTATTTATAAACCATGTCTGTTGTGTTCATGTAATGTTTCTAAAGTACACTAACATTGTTGAAAGTGACATTCATTCCTGAACACTAAATTACCAATTATGATTTATGACACATTTATTTTCTTGTTCTGCTTCAGATTTTGTTCGATCAAGCCCAGAGGTCTGTCAAGCAGCAGTTGCACAACTTTGTGAAAGAGTAAGTACTGTATTCAGTGCACAAAGACAAAATGGTTTTATATCTGTGAAAATAAACCTCCATAAGGCCTAGGTCGGGTTGCTTTATAGAGGTATACCGTCAGACTTTACAGTCTAATCTAAACAATTCAAGACAGGTGCACATGAAGCCACAATTTCAGAAGTTGATTCACAGATCTTTTTATTTTTTAAAACCTTTTATAAATATGTACAGTATAAGAGAGAGCCTGGTCCTAACAATTAAAATGTTTACCGTATTAAACCTCAATAAATGTGGATATGATGTTTTGAATGGTAAAATAGACATTTCATTTCAATAGCCTTAAATATGCGTCATGCTCACTCAAACCCTACTTTTGTCAATCTGTCAGGGATGTCCGTAAGTTTAAGGAGACCAAGAAGCACTTTGACCGGGTCCGTGAGGACATGGAGATAGCGCAGGTGAAGAATGCCCAAGCACCAAGGAACAAACCCCACGAGGTTGAAGAAGCCACCAGTACACTAAGCATTACACGCAAATGCTTCCGCCACCTTGCCCTGGACTATGTGCTGCAGGTAGCAACCTGGAAAGCAAAATAATAAACAATACTAATACTTAACATCATGTGAATTAACTGTTTTTATAATCGTATAAGACTACATTTGGCACTATCTCATGTCGTCATTAATCTATGTCATGGTCCACACATCCTCATACACTGTAAGTGCCTTGGGGGTTAAATACATTGAATGCATTAACTTTACATACAATACATAGATAAAATGTTGAAATCTTACTTTGTTTTGCAGATCAATGTCCTTCAAGCCAAGAAGAAGTTTGAGATATTGGATGCTGTAAGTAGGCTATACAACATCTCTCCACTGTACAAGTTCATTATGCAGTCTACAAATATATCCCTTCTTTAACATATCTCTTAAACAGTGTTTCATGCTAAGAAGTCTAATCGAAATGGTTAAAAGCTGTAAACCATAAACACATTAGTAAATATGTGTGTTTTGAAGGCGGGGGGATTTTCATGCTATCAAAAAACCCTCTGTTTCACTGTAATTATCGTTTCTTACTGTAGAAATGCTGAAACCAAGCATTTAGTCAAATAAAAACTGACGTCTCCTTCCTTCCAGATGCTGTCTTTCATGCATGCCCAGTACTCACTGTTTCAGCAGGGCTACAAGCTCCTGGATGAGATTGACCCCTACATGAAGAAGCTGGCTGCTGAGGTGAGCTCATTATCACCAGTGCTCATTCACTGACGTTTTGTGTTTATATTTACAGTCATTGATTGTCAGGGCATTCATGTTCACGGTAAAGAGCCGAAGTAAATTGTAGTTTGATTACAAAGTGCTGTGAGTTGTGCAATTGAAGACCAATCAACCCTGCCTTGAACACAGAACAGAAGACAATCAATGCCTCATTAACACTGACCCGACATGGCACTTCAGAAGAGCTGAATCATACGTCACGACGACACCTTTCTGTTAGAATGGCAGCAGAACAGTACGTTTCATTGGGCCTGGCTTCTGTAAGGGTGAGGTGTGTTGTTTTCCAGCTGGATCAGTTGGTGATCGATTCAGCTATGGATAAGAGAGACATGGAGCATAAGCACGCAACCATTCAGCAGAGGGTGAGTTTCGGCTCACACGCCTCCTCGTGTGTTGTTATAGAACCATGGTGATGTACTGTCTGTAGGCAATGCAGTCGTTCTAATTACTATACAATGTATTTCCCTGTGGACAGTATGTGTACTAGGGCTGGTGATGGCTTAGTGGCACTAACATTGTGGACGTATGCCAGCTGGCCAAGTGACTGGGGATTTAGAATTGGGCAGGCTCGGTGTTTTATTAAGCAGCCCTACAGAGGCCAGGCATTGATTTAACTGTTAAATCAGGTGTTGTCTGCTGTGGATAGTGGTGATAGTGGAGTTAGGTGTTTGCCGATAGTGTTTTTAAGTCAAAAGTTAAATGCTGACAATTTTCAGTGTAGACTGACAGTAATGTTGTGGCTTGCTGCATATGATATACAGTATATTTATGTGAATTCCAGTTAGGTAGGGTACTTTGCAATTACAACCTATAAACATGTAACATTCGCTCACTGTCCTATGAATAATTGAGAAACTTTGATTTTCAGTTTGGGACACTAACCCTGGGCTGTTCTGTAGCCCCGGGTTAATGGCCATCTGTCAGTGCTAGTCAACCCCTTATCCCTCAGGCTGCTCTGGACTGGGTATTGTACCAGGGGCACGGACTGTGTCACATGTTGGCTAGCCAGCTATTGATCTGTCTCTGTTCGACAAAACAGATTCAAACACCCCCCGTCACCATTAGTTAGTTGGTTTCATGGGTCTGAATTTAAAGGAACACTCCTCCATTTGTGTGGAAAATTGGCCTTGTGGCTGAAACCAGCATTAACCAAAATAACAATGTTGTTTTTGTGTGAAACCTCTCTGCTCTTCCTCCTAAAGCTCTCCTAAGAGCAGACAGCTCCCTACCCTTGCCCTGCAACCACATGCGTAGTTGTATTTCAAACCTAAACAGTGAGCGGGGGCAGAAGTTAGTGTGTCTTTATCACAAGCTCAGTTTACCCATGGCAGCCAGTCCCATTAACGACATACAAGTCAGCAGGATAAACACAAATGCACTGCAAGCACAGAGATGTTTGAATGAGCTCCTTTAAACGAGTCTTCTGCTGAACCATGTGTCTAGTGGGACCTAATACTGATTTCTCTCTTCTTTTGCCATTCTCTTCCCCGGGTCCGTGCCTTTGTCTTCGTAATGCTACCGTCCCATCCAACAGACGCTCATGCAGGTAAACCTTCGTTGCAATTTCATGTGGAAATTGTTTTTCTCTTGTGTGTAGCGTACACCACTGTACACATATAGGGCCTTACCAATCCCCTCATGGAAAGCTACACTACATCTTGAATAATTTATACAGCATTTAATTGCTTGTCTTATAAATTGCGTTTCTTTGTTATTTAAAAATAAATGACATTGACCTTTAAACAGCAGTTAATGGTAATCCAACAAAGCACAATAAATAGCTGATTTAATTCTACTTTTAACTTTTTTTCCGCACTTTGTATGTCTGCTTCCCGAATTGGACATTGAACCACATGTTTGTCTTTTTTTATCTCCACCACGGCAATAAACCTTGTGTAAACTTAACGCAAGACAAAGGAGCAGCCCTCTTACACAGTAGGAGCAGAGGCCAATGGGAGTAGAAACTGAGTTAAAGAGCTCGCCACTGTATCTCCCGACACAGTTCACAGAAAGCCTGCATGGCCATTCATTTTAGCTGACAATTTAATGGAGAAGCCCTGTCCAATGAAGGTTGTCTGTCGAGATGCTAGCTCTGAGTCTTATCTTTGTGTTTGGCAAGCAACTCTCTCTGCATTTATTGAAGTAATTTTATATGTAGAAGATAGTCTAAGAAAATTATCTGGCTAAGATAAATATACTGGCTAAGTCAGGTTAGAATGGAATGGGTTAGGAGGGGAATGGACCAGGTGTGCTGAGTTTTAAGCGATAAGATGACAGCCTAGGAGACACGTGTGTCATGGCAGACTGGACCAATTGGTGCAGCCAAATGCTGTGGCAGTTTGACAGCATGGAGCCCACAGCATATCCTGTAGGCTTACAGTACCTATTTGATATACCAGGCTTTGTTCCGTGTCGCCAGAAACCACATCAAAACCATGTAGGACCACCTATTTCAAAGTCTTCTGTTCCCCCGCTTGTTCAATAATACACCCACCTTCAACTTCCATCTTTGTGACGTTGAAGCATACAAAATAAATGGTTTCGGCTGTGAGATTGGGTCGTAAACAATTCCCTGCTGTGCTGTTTCTAATGTGCGTGATTTGTAGTCATAGTAGATAGTCTCACTATAGATTTTCATTGGTGGTAAGGATTCCATATATTGTTTGTAAATGTATCAGTAGTTGAAGGTTATTTATTTAAACTATAATATACTGTAGATGGTAGTATTTGGTCTATAATTTATAGTAACCACCATTGACAGATAAAGGCTTCAGTAAATGCTTGCCAAACTTGGCTGCGAGCCAGATAGTTTCTTCTAGGGTCAGCAAAGGGGCTAAATCCCACACTCTTCAATGAGGGGGGTGTGTCTAGGAGTTCTCAAAGTGACTCAGTCTCACACCAGTCGTCATATCTGTGGGGCAAGAGCTACAGTACAGTGCTGTGTAGCTCAGCTCTTCTAGGGAAGCTGACAGCAGCTGTATGATAATTAGTCTCATCCACAAGGCTCGCAGGGCAGCGGGAGAGCGCGCATGCACGTCTATTGGAATCGCACACCACCTGGTCTGTTAGCTTCCACTGCACAGATGAGGGTGCGTGGATGGACACAGTCTCTGTAGCTTCTGCTTTGAGGATTTGAGAAGATTTCTTTTATGTCTTTGTTGTTGTTGCTGTTTTGTGCTTTTCAATGTGGCTCGAATACACAAATGTTTTGAAAATGAAGATCTTTGGACGCTGGTGCGGTCACTCTTTGGTAGGTTGACTGTAATGTTCTGTTTACTTCAAATAGAGGATCAAAATTACTTTTGGCTATTTCAGAAGAGGGTTATTGTAGCTGTGTGTCTGAAAGAGAAACATTTTACAGTATGTTAGTTGGATGCTTTTAGACGGTGTTCTCTTTGTCTCCCTTCCTCTCTCACGGTCTTTTTAAATTGTTTCATTCATTTTCATTTTCACTAAAACATATTTGTTTGTTGTTCTGTTGTTACTGCCCATTACTTGAGTTATACAATGTTGTCATATTGTTCAACCATGAGGACACCTTACATTTATACAAATATAACATGTAACATATATAACACTATGTTATTAGAATTTCTGGTGTCTCAGTACAGTACAGTACACCATAAAGCCCTCGATTTCTATAATAACTGTCCTTTTCTGTTAGATACAATTATTTTTAATCTATAAAAGGTCATATGGTAATTCAGTTCTAGTTTATGTAAGCATTTGCGTCACAGCACTATCTAGTAAGAGTTATGAAAGATGGCAGCTCTCATACATAGATGGGGTAACGTGAGTATTTTCTACATGAGCGCACAATTTTGGTTGGTTTTCAGACACTGTGTACATCACAGTGCACATTAACGCTGCAAGCACCAAAGAAATAGCACACAGAATTAAAGTGTAGCATGCTAACGGTTTCCAAGTCTTGCTCGTTTGTTGTTGTGTTTGGATGAACAAAGGGATGATTTGGGGACTGTTGTCTTGTACTCTGACAGGACTTTGCCTACGATAACACAAAGGCAGAGTTCAACCTGGATGCCCCTAATGGTGTGGTGATGGAGGGATACCTGTTCAAGAGGGCCAGTAATGCTTTCAAAACCTGGAACAGGTACTAAGGCTGCTGAATAACACAACACAACAGTAACTCAAACCTAACAAAACAAGCCTGTTAATGACATAATAGAATAATAACATAACTATATTCAAATAATACTGTATACTACCTTTTCATAAAATGGAAGAAGGTCAATAGAGGTTGGGCAAAAAAAATCCTTCCAATTACATCACATACTGTACTGCACACAAGGTGTAATTTCATGCTGACCATCAGCAAGTGGATCAATATTGAGTTAATGGTTTAGCAGCTCCATATCACCTTAAAAGTTAAAAGTCTTTAAAGAATGTAATGGAGTGAATATCCTCAGTTTCACAGTCTGTACTGTAGGTAATAGGGTTCTTGATGCATCTGTGTATAATGCATCACAAGCTCTCATGGGGCTTTGCCTTAAGCACAACGTTGCTGCTGCTTACCCTTACCGGATAGAGAAGGGCCGTTGCTCATCCTGTGTGACTGAGAAGGAGGTGGCTTGCGTTGTGAATCCATGTGGTCTCAATATTGCTCTGCAAGGGAGAAAGACCCAGCAGTAACATTCACTCAGGCGTGAGCGTGTCATATGTCATTGTGTTTGGCAGAAACACATTTAAAGTGTGTTAAATCTATCAACTCTTTTTCTCTTGCTCTCCTGCACCCACCTGCCCCCTTCACCAAGGCGATGGTTCTCCATACAGAACAGTCAGCTGGTCTATCAGAAGAAGCTCAAAGTGAGTCTATCCATCCGGCAGCTATCAGAGATAGTGAACCATGTTATTTGTGGCTTAAGGGCATATACTTGCATTCCATCACATGCTGACTTTATGCCGGCCAGTTTATACTGCATTAGCATATTGGGCCAGCTGTGAGAGATGGCCTTTTACATTATGAAAACAATGTCTGTGTAGATTTTTTGGATCTGTATGAAGAATCTTTGATGAAAATAATTTGAATTCACATGTTACAACAGTAAATATGAATAGCTAATTTTTCTGTTGATACACATGAATGCTATGAATTCTAATCATTTCAGGATTCTCTGACTGTTGTGGTGGAAGACCTCAGGCTGTGCTCAGTCAAGCCCTGCGAGGACATCGAGAGGAGGTTCTGTTTTGACGTTGTCTCCCCAACAAAGTAAGGCTCTTTGATAATGGTTATATGTCTACAGGGAAATATCAGTATTACAGTGTCATTTGTAATAATTATTAATTTATATATTCTATTGTTTTCAGTGTAAATTAATAATTTCTTATTTTTGTTGTGATAAAGTAGAATGAAATAGACTGCTGATATTATGCAGTTTTGTAGGCTCTTTGTAAAGCTGAAAGTATTAACATATAGTTTAATATATTAGCATAGCTATCTGTCAATACATTATTGGTCCAAAGCAGTGTGGCTAAATGCATGATCATTTGTCTGTGCTACAGGAGTTGTATGCTTCAGGCCGAGTCGGAAAAGCTCCGGCAGGCCTGGATCCAGGCAGTTCAAGCTAGCATTGCTTCAGCCTACCGAGAGAGTCCTGACTCTTACTACATTGAGGCAAGTTCAACAGTCCACAAATGTTCCATTTAATTCATTTCACTTCATTTCAATGATATTGTCATCAACACAAAGCATTAATCCAAAGCAAACAAAGTTTTGTTGCACATACAGTAACCTACTGTATTTGCAACGAAACAAAAGTATTGAAGACATGCAATTATCTATCCATCCTCATCCACTTATCCGGTCAGGTCGCGGGGGCAGCATCTCCAGCAAGGGACCCCAAACTTCCCTTTTCCAAGCCATAATTTGCTAACTCTGACTGGGGGAGACTATCGACCTTCGGCCTATGGTGCTCTGGTAACACATACACGTATGAGCATCCTTATATTCGAAAACGGTTTGTTATAGACCCATATCCATGACTAGCACAGAATTATTACAACAAACGCCCGCTCAGGTTTAGATCAAGGAGGCCTTTCCTCCCAGTCATTCTTCTCCAGGTATCTTATCATATCATTGCCCACCAGGGCCGGAGTGGGGCCACTTTTCAGCCCGGGAATTTTAGGCCCAAGATCAACCCACTTTTTCCATTGTGGTAGAAATTTGATAAATGAAGCAACGATTCAGCTCTTCCTATCCTGTTGTTTTTATTAATACCATGGTTCAACAAATAATAGGTTATGTGTGGGTGTGTATGTATGTATATGTGTGTGCGCGCGCGCATGTGTGTGTGTGTGTGTGTGTGTGTGTGAAGCTTAGCTTGTGAGACCATCCTGATCTCGTGAGGCTAACTCAGATTAGGCAGTAGGCCGGATTGTCATTGTCATGGTCATTATCATTTTTCTGCATGGGTATCATATGTGGTGATTTACTCCATTACTACTGTGCACCCACTTCTGAACAAACAATGCATATTGGTTTACCATGTACTGTCATATACTGCTCTTTCTTACATGAAATAACTTTAATTCATATTGTTTACTCTATTATCCTCTCTACCTGCCCTGTAGTCATGGCCTCCTCATAGCACATTTCAGCGGGGTCTTATCTGCTGCTCAGAAGCTACACAAATATATACAGTATATATATATATATATATATATATATATATATATATATATTACTGCATACACAGATCAAGCTTTAGTTTTGTTATCAAATTGATCTGTGGTCAATTTTTGGCAGCCATTAGCATGCATTTTAACAGTGTATTGGCCCTATAAATACATTTCAACAGGTATAAAGGACTGGGTGAGTTATAATCTATGAAATATAACCCTCATGAGTGAAAGCAAGTGATTTTGAGGCAGAAGCAACTTTTGAGTCACAAGGTAGAGGCTGTGGTCAATTTTTGTCAATCATAAAATGGATTATGGTTTGTATTGGTCCTTTAAAAGAAGTTCAGAGGACTGGGTGAGTTATAATGTATCATATAACCCTCATGAAATGAGCAAAAGTGCCTTTTATTGTTGAATTCATGCTTTTTAAGAGATTTAAACAGGTATAAAAACCTGACAGGATTGGATGTGCTATATAGAGCACAGAGCAGGTCAAATACAAATAATAAAGTCAGAATAATAATTGCAAAATATATATTTTATTCATGCTATATAAAACCCATTAGTAAATATTTTTTGAAAAATAAACAACGATATTAAACATCTGCATACAGCAAACACAGCAAACTTTGTAAACAATAGCTAGCACATTCTAATAATAAAAAATGGTTTTGACCACAATTCGGTTACCTGAAGCATAATCCTCACAAATACACACATTTGCTATTATCACAGACATTAAAATAGATTCATTTCAACGTTATGATTAATCCATTCCAGACCAAAGCAGAGTAGGCGTAGACGTAACTAAGCGATGCAGCTTATGGTCTGCATTCCGCGGGAGCGCGCGTCACTTTTGGACACCTGTCCAGCTATCGGCAGCCTATCTGAGAAAACTTTTTGGAAAAGATGGGCTATGGACCCAACCAACTCTATTTGGGAGGGGAGAACTCCCTCACATGGTACAACCCACGCAAAGGCTGCGGTGTCAGAAAGCCGAACGTGTGTAGACTACTTTAAGAGAAGATGGACTAATGTGACAAATGTCAAAACAATTATTTCCTCGAGCGGCCCAAAAGTCAAGCGGCCCACTGGGAATTCTCCCGATTCTCCCGATTACCCACTCAGGGCATATTGCCCACGTGTGCGTTGAAGTTTTCCAGTTGAACTATGGAGTCCCCTACAGGACTCCATTAAGGGTCTCCAAAAAGGCCGAATACTCCGAACTGCTGTTCGGTGCATATGCACAGACAACAGTCAGAGTTTCCTTCCCCCCACCACTCATAGGCGCAGGGAAGCGACCCTCTCGTTTACCGGGGTAAACTCCAATGTAGCGGCGGTAAGCCGAGGACTTGTAAGTATCTCCACACCCAGGGCTCCTCCAGGCAGGGTAACTCCTTCTATTTTTAAGTTGTTCATGGGATGAGTCTGACCCCTCCCCTAAGACCACTTTTCCTAGACAACCAAGTCCTCTCCACCACGATAAGGTGATGGTTTCCAGAGAGGAGATGCAATTATACACAGCAGAAATAATGAATATAAAAGATAAGACTAACTTTAAGATGTTTTAAATATTGTGATCCCTCTGACTCTGGCACTACTCTATCCTATTGACATAAGGTATGCAAAGAGACCATATAGGCTCAGCTTGAATCAACACACGATGCAGTAAGTACATGCATGTCTGTCTAACCCAGATGTGTGTGTGTCCACTAGCGTCTGGACAGGACAGCCTCCCCGTCCACCAGCAGCATCGACTCGGCCAGCGAGCCGCGGGAGCGCATCGTCCGCGGGGAGAGCATCCTGCAGCGCATCCAGTGTCTCCCGGGAAACGAGCTGTGCTGCGACTGCGGACAGGCCGACCCGCGCTGGGCCTCCATCAACCTGGGAATTCTGCTGTGTATCGAGTGCTCTGGCATTCACAGGTACTACTGGAGGGGTCAGGGGTCAGCTGTGACTGTGAGTGTCTGGAATACCTCTCTACCCCTCCTCTCTAAAACATTGTACTGGGCCTGGCATTTCAAAAGGCAGATACAAAAATGTATTGCAGGCTTTATGAATTGAAATAATTGGCGTGGTTTGTATCCTACAGGCTGAATACTGTATAGTGGTTTAAGCCACTTATAGTACTTCTCTACTTTTGTGCCACTGAATAAATGTAATAAATAAAACCATTGTGAGGTGAATGGAAGTGTTCCAAGAAAATGGTCCCAACTAACAACGTGCAATGTGTGTAAAGGCTTTGAAGTCAGAAAATTGCTTTAGCTCCCTCCTGATTTTTGCTGGCTATAAACACAGTCACAGAGGTCTGTCACACAGGCTGCTGAAAGGATCAGAGTGGTGTGTGTGTGTGTGTGTGTGTCTTATTGGATCAGGCTGTCTTTCATTAAGAAATCTCATTGATGGGTGAGGGAAGTGATGTCACAGTGCCTGGCGGCCAGATTGCACAGCAGGTACAGAAGCCATTGAGAGGTTCTGTGCAGTGCTAGGAACGGTTGAATACGGCCATAGTGTCACTGAATGGAGGTATCACGC
Organism: Forbesichthys papilliferus; assembly: GCA_025399855.1. Lineage (NCBI taxonomy): Eukaryota > Metazoa > Chordata > Actinopteri > Percopsiformes > Amblyopsidae > Forbesichthys > Forbesichthys papilliferus. The sequence continues at coordinate 46,384 of JAODOY010001680.1, forward strand.
TGCACTTGAACGCATTCCAATTGTAATCCAGGTCAGTGCATCGCGTTAGCTATTACATCACCCTGTTACATCACCAGGAATTGTCCCCCAGCTGCCCAATGGGAAGGTGCTCACCCCCCTCCTCCCAAGTGGTGAAGTTGTAGCTGTGTATTTGGGAGATGGCATTATCAAAGCTTATGTAATCACCCTAGGCTCTGAATATTCATGTTTCCTTTTGGGTTCGGCTTCTCCTACTGGGATCTAACAGAAGCAGGAACACGCTGAGGTTTTTTTTATATCTTTGGTGTGTCGTTGTTGCCTGGATACCAGACATTTCCCTTCACCCTGTGATTTGCATGACATTGGATGCTGCTTCTCTAATTTCCCTGGGAATACAACTCTTGTGATGTTAGTGGTACTTGTCTATTCATGATTAGAGAATGTACTGTAGCATTTGTGGAACTGCTTGGTTTGTTTATTAGTTACTATATGTGACTATAGCTATTATCCAGACCTACAGCGTTAACCTGTCAGACCTATTACAACCCTGTTTTATTTCATACATTACTGACTAGATGAACATGATTACTGACATTGCATATGGTTTCTCATAGGAGTCTGGGAGTTCACTGTTCTAAAGTGCGGTCGCTCACACTGGACTCATGGGAACCAGAGTTACTCAAGGTATGTCTCTACAGCGCTCCAACACACAATGTTGCCATCGTGTTGCTATAGGGTTAGCAATACTGGAGTTTTAGGGCCGATATACACGGCAAAACACAGTATATGCCAATGCAAATACATCTGTGATGTGCCAGTATCAGTGGATAATATCTTTCCAAAATATCTGTCTGGCTTTACATGTGGTCACATTGCTTAGAAACAGTATGCACACCTGTTGGAGATTCTAATTTGAAGTACGTTGATTTGCAGCTAATGTGTGAGCTTGGAAACAGTGTCATCAACCACATCTATGAAGGTTCATGTCAGCAGCAGGGTCTGAAGAAACCTTTACCGTCCAGTTCAAGGTAGCAGCCCATGAAAGAAAAACACAAATATCACTATATGTTTTGCCGCCATTGACACCAACTGTTTACAATGGTTTCCATATACATCTGCAGGCAGGAAAAGGAGGTGTGGATTAAGGCAAAGTACGTTGAGAAGAGGTTCCTAAAGAAGCTGGGTGCCACGGAGATCCTAATCAATGGCGGGAGGAAGTCGGAGAGGCGATGGACTGTGAAAAAGTGTCGGCGGCACAACAGTGCCACCACTGTCCCCAAAACACGACGGAGATACCAGCACGACCCTGGAAGTGCCTCTTCTGCCAGCCTATCCGCAGGTAGCACAAGATAAGATTGAATATAATTAGTTATTGCATTGTGCAAATCAATAGAAACATATAGAGACACACCGTTTTATGAATACTAACACTAGTACTACTAATAATAAATAGAATAAGTAGAATATGAACATCTACTACTGAACACTTGGCTATTAACCATAGTAAGCACTAGCCACAACTCTATGCAAATTAATAGCATCTGATAACACAATAGGCCTAATGTGACATTATTCTAAGTTCTACATACTGTATGTCAAAATATACTAATACAGTCATTGTTTTTCAAAACATCATTTGTTTTCTATAAGTCATTGTTAACTAAGATGCTTATGTTGCAGCTGCTGCAAAGTTCCGTCGGGATTCCCTCTTCTGCCCAGATGAGCTGGACTCACTCTTCTCCTACTTTGATACAGGCTCTGGGCCCCGAAGTAAGTCACTCACTATTCTGTCCCTGGATCCCCAAAAGGGTACCTGTGTACACTACAGTTAATTTCGTTCAAATACAGATAACATCTACAAAGGCCTTTAAACCAAGACGGTCCTGAGATCATTTGGCTGACTGGACCCCTCAGGTTGAAGCCTATAGTGTATGCTTCACCTAAACCAATCATAAAGAAGCTGTCAGTTGGAGAAGTCTGTTGACATTTCAACTCGATCAAAACAAAAACACCTCTGTTCAAAGTCATAGGGTGCTTCCTCAAAAGCTCCACACGCAAATTGGACAACACATTGCCACGATATTGTTGCGTAGTGCGCTCTGCACCACTTTGTTTATGTTCCCTTTTACAGAGCCAGTGCTGGGTAAAAACAAAACATTTTCCCGTAGAGATATTTGCTGAATTTGACAAAAAAAAAACACACATCCCTTTAAAGTGTGTAGTGTGATTTGTAGTCAAGTATCAGCCAGAGGCCTAAGAGGTCTAATCAGCCGCCACACGAACTGGGCTTGGGGCAAAAGAGCCTAGAAACAATAGTGGCCATCCATAGGCGTCTGTGATTAATGTGTCCCATGTTCTGGCCTCTCTCGGCCCGGCAGGTCTCAGCAGTGACAGTGGGCTAGGTGGCAGCACAGATGGCAGCACTGACATCCTGGTGTTTGGCTCTGTGGTGGACAGTGTCACCGAGGAGGGTGAGAGACAACAAACTGTATATACAAACAGCCCTTGTGGGTAGATTATAAATGCATTTACCAAGCATATATCATAGGCATATACGCTGTCAACAAATGTTGTTGGTATTGCTCATGTAAAGTTATGTTCAGCTTCAATTATATGTCATATGTACTGTATATGAATCAATAGGTAAATACAGTATACCATTATATCCGAGTCAATGGTACAAGGTGAAGGTAACACACAATCGGACTAAGTACAAGAAGGCACACAACACACCATTATCCACCCACAGTACTGTATGTCCTAGTGGCCTAACGCTGGGCTGCGTCCTCAGAATGCGGGGTGTCTGAGGACTCGAGCGGCGAAGTGGAGCTGGAGGCCGACCCGGAGACCTCCGACCCAGAGGACGCCAGGGAGCTCCACCCCGCGGCGCTGCTCTACAAAGCCTCCAAGGCCCGCCACCTGCCCGTCATGGCGGAGGCTCTTGCCCACGGCGCCGATGTCAACCTGGCCAACGGGGAGGACGAGGGGAAGACGCCGCTGATCCAGGCTGTGGCGGGGGTGAGTGGGAACACACTAGGCATGGGACCATAAGAAACACTCACATTAACGATATGATCCCCATATTTATCCAGATATACTAAAAACACTGGAATCACGTCAAATAGAATGATATAGCAATGAAGTCTTTACATGTAGTTAAGAAACTAATATTCTAGTGCGTCATGGGATATGAATTGTATAATTTTCTCGTTTTGTTCCTTAGTTTTGGACCATCAACACATCTGATTTATCTTTATGTGGGGGATACAATGGGCAAGCTGAGCCTTAAGCCATGCTGACGATTGACTGGAAAGATCTGTTGAATGCCTCTTTACCCCTCCTCTCTAAAACAATGTGCTGGCCCTGGCATTTCAATAATTTATTTTAGGCTTTATGAATTGATTTAAATGGTGTGGTTTGTATCTTTCTACACTGTATCATCCTACAGGCTTAATATAGTGTGTTTTCTCCTTTTATGCCACTGAATAAATGTAACAAATAAAACCATTATGCGGTGAATGGAAGTGCAAAAAAATGGTCCCAACTAACAATGTTCAATGCGAGTTAAGGCTTTGATTGTATTGGAATTGTACAGTCCAATACAATTGTATTGTACATGTGAGCTATACAGATGTTTTAAGATATTCATACTTATGTGAGGATATTCATGATTATACCGATAATGGACATTCACAACAATACAATACCCTTGAGTATTTTTATCCAGATAAATGATAAAATGGTCCCATCCCCATAACACACTAAACACTATCATGACACAGTCAGAATACTGTATCAGTCTATGCTACACCTGCTGTTGTAACTGCGGGCTGCTGGCTACTTCCAGGGTTCACTGATAGCGTGTGAGTTCCTGCTACAGAACGCTGCTGACGTCAACCAAAGAGATGCGAGAGGGCGGGGTCCGCTCCATCACGCCACCTGTCTGGGACACACAGGGTGAGTAATGAAGCCCACCTTTACCGCCTGCCACTGCCATCGTGCCTTTAACAGCCTAGCTCCGCCCGACTATTGATCAATATCTTCCCGCTGAGATTATAGTCTGGAAAACTTTGTTCAGATGAGTGTTTTCACAGCCACAGCTGGCGGTCCAATCAGGGTGGGTTAGTGAGATGACGTTGAAGTCAAACGTGTTTTGAGATGGTGGTAGAGCTAGATGAGGGGACCAAAACATCTGTAGCAACACCGATTGGTTCAGAGTTGTCCAATAGTTTGAAAACTAACCAGAGGTCCACGCCCAGTAGGAGGCAATGACAATTTTAGGTCTGGTTAGTACACCAGACTACCGTTAACTAACACAGAATGATGAGGTCACGCACCCAAACACAGTTTAAAGTACTGAGGCTGGTATGATATCATTCAATAACACTAACTAATAATAATAATAAATTACTTCTGGGTTACTATGTATGTGTCAATGAGGTTACCGCCTGTTTTCACAGAAACAGATATGATGAACAGATTTAAGATGGCCATACAGTATGTATGAAAGTCCTATGTTAAAGATTGTGCTGCTCTCATTTAGAAACAACAGATGCTGCTCTCCATTAGCATGTGATATGGAGTGATATATTTTGTGTCATTTCCCTGGAATTCCCGCTGTGCTTCCAGGCAGGTGTGTTTGTTCCTGAAGAGAGGCGCCACGCAGAGCGACAGAGATGAAGAAGGCCACGACCCTCTGAGTATAGCCGTGCAGCAGGCCAACGCGGACATCGTCACCCTGTACGTCTCCTTAAGTGGCCTGGGGCAAAGCTCTGATGAATGCCTTTGTAGTTCAAGTGTCCTGATGGCCTCCTCTTGTTGTCTCTCCCCCTCCGTCTCCAGGCTGCGTCTGGCCAGGATGAACGAGGAGATGCGTGAGTCGGAGGGCCCCTTCGGCCAGCCAGGTCAATACCCCACCAGTAGCCCCACTGAGCAGCAGTATAAGAAATGCATCCAAGAGTTTATCTGTCTCACTATAGCTGAGTGCTAGAGGGAGCCAGTATCTCCTCCAGTCAGGGCCCGGCGTCAGGGGGTGCCAATACATGAACAGCTGGCCTGGGTGGAGCTATCACAAGGTGTTCTAGTGCAGGAATGTCCCTCTGTTGTCCTCTAACCACTTCACTCCCATTAGTCTCCTTTATTACACAGTACTGTATACTTTAGGGCAATGTTAGTCTGCCAGCCACAAGCCAGCTCCGTTCTCAGGACATTAAATAGAACTCAGATTTAATTAATGATGATGTCAGATTTGAGCAGCTGATTTGGATTTACAGTGGCCAAAATAAAATTGTGTGTGTGAACAATACAGTGTTTTAGGTATTAAGTAGGAATCACTGCCAGAAAATAACACCTTTCTCACAGGGTAATCTCATGGCAGTGGTGTTTGTATTCATCACTTGATAGTCTCCAGCAGGTCAAAGACCAATAAGAAAGTCAGTAATTATTTTGGGACCAACCTTGCCCTTTATTTTGATTGAGAAAAAGTATTGGGTCGTAGTTTCTATGAAACTACAGGGTGCTTTCAACCAAAGACCTGCCGTACTCAATTAATTCATGTTTGTGCATTCTGTATCCCCTGTAGTTGTGCAATTAATTATATTTATGGGGGTTGATAGTGTAATTTTGTAACTATACAGTACATATTTTCATAACACAAGGACTGTGTAATAGATATTTAATGGCTCCTTATCAGATTATGTTTTCACTCCTGCTTTTTTGGTTATGTACTTGCAAAACATAAAGGGAGGGAACACATCAGTTAGCATTCTTGCTGCCATAAAGGGTAGTATAAAGGCTATTAGGTTCCTATATGGAAACATTACTGTGTATTCCTCCTCTCAAGACTATTTAAAGCAAAGCTTTAGTGTACATTTAAAAGCAGAATTATGCACTTTTCATTACCAACGATGATTGGAATCTTATTTGTATTGTGTTATGGAAGTTTCACAAGATAGTATAATTAGGTTTGAAATTGTTTGTGCTTTTATTTAAGACTAAATGCCCAGAGCGATAGTGCAATGATAATTGCAAAACAGATATTCTGTATTTTTTGTATGTTCAACAATAATGCAGATGGTATTTTTTTAAGATGAATATATTTTGTTAGTTTCATTTTGCTGAGCACTGTCACACATACAAAAACACTACTGCAGTATGACATTTTAAGTGTGAGAAAGATTACCACTGATTTTAAAATGTAACCGCATGAAAGTATGTGGTTAACATGATCTACTAACTGTAGTAGGATAGACATTTTTGATAAACCGCACAAAACTAACGCGTACTATATAATTGTGTATACACAGTATTTGTATGCTAACATGTTTGTTGAGAGCATTTTGTTTATGGTAATCTGATGTGTTTTGACCTATTAGATTTGTTATTGGTTTATTTGTACAATAGTGCATAGGTGGCTGTAACCCAGGTCTTTCTAAGCCCTGTTGCATTTGTTGAAGTTTTTACCCAGTGTATGTGAATATTTGACATTTACTATTGTTGCATAATGTTAATAATAATTGCAGTATATAAAGATTTCTGTGGCCTTTGCGATCTTTGGTCAGACAGAAATCCAGAAAATAAATTCACCACCAATTTCCTGTTGACTTTTGTTGGCTGGGTGCAAGATGAATGTGCAAACAATCATCTTGACCATTGATCTAAAAGCGTGAGATTACATTTACAGTATATGACCAAACATGACCATGGTGTGTGTGTGTGTGTAGACTGCCATGCTAAGACAAGCTCAGGCATGTTGACATGTGTTTTGCTTGCAGCACATCTAGGTAGAGCCATTTACATTTGAGCTAAATTGATTAAACATTAAATTAAAGGAGACAATTATATTAGCTTGGTATGGCTAGTGTCTTCTAGAGCCAGGGTTAAAAAACAGCCAAATACCTTGCTCTACAGAAGTAGAAGATTACACGCATTGATATGGTGATAGTGCTCCCACAAACAGCCTTTAAAGCAGCATGAAAGAGCATGTGGCTGTAGAGTGTTAGAGACCCAGTGCTATCCCTTAGCATCCGCATGTGGCTGTAGAGTGTTAGAGACCCAGTGCTATCCATTAGCATCAGCATGTGGCTGTAGAGTGTTAAAAACCCAGTGCTAGCCCTTAGCATCCGCATGTGGCTGTAGAGTGTTAGAGACCCAGTGCTAGCCATTAGCATCAGCATGTGGCTGTAGAGAGTGTTAGAGACCCAGTGCTATCCCTTAGCATCGGCATGTGGCTGTAGACTGTTAGAGACCCAGTGCTAGCCCTTAGCATCAGCATGTGGCTGTAGAGTGTTAGAGACCCAGTGCTAGCCCTTAGCATCAGCATGTGGCTGTAGAGTGTTAGAGACCCAGTGCTATCCCTTAGCATCGGCATGTGGCTGTAGACTGTTAGAGACCCAGTGCTATCCCTTAGCATCGGCATGTGGCTGTAGACTGTTAAAGACCCAGTGCTATCCCTTGGTATCCGCATGTGGCTGTAGAGTGTTAGAGACCCAGTGCTATCCCTTAGCATCAGCATGTGGCTGTAGAGAGTGTTAGAGACCCAGTGCTAGCCCTTAGCATCAGCATGTGGCTGTAGTGTTAGAGACCCAGTGCTAGCCCTTAGCATCAGCATGTGTGGGTCACGTGCTCTCGACTTTCAAACCAAAACAGCGACATTTTTATAATGCTGGTTACTGTAGGACACCAAGGCAATAACTGAGTGTGCCACCACTGCTTGTCCATAATACACTACATTAGGCCTACATGAAGCACTTACGTCTTCATTATGTACTTATTTTAGAGTAGCACGCGGTAAGGCAGGTTGAGGCTGCAAATTTGTTAACCACGAAAGTTAACAGGAAGCAAATGTGGTACAGACCTGTTCAATGATGGCATTAAGCCACCAACTGATTCTATGTTGTACAGCGTGTCTGCATCCATAAATGTGACAAGTAGTCCTGTGTATAGGTAAATATTTAAAACAATTAACACTTAACAATACTGCTTGCTACTAACAATGCTTTTACTATAACCCATCTTTCTGTGTCTTTGTTACATGTACAGTTTATTTTACAATTGTATGAGAACTTGTGCCTCAGAAAATATCTGTGCATTGTAACACTGACACGTGTGAATACCTCTTCCTATTGTTTTAAAAAATAAAATGGAGAATGTGTTTAAAGGCTCAACTCTGTGCTTTTCTTTCTCTTTCCAGCTTTCTCTCATTTACTACTGCAACAGCTTACGTACTCTATTAATACAACTCATACTGACATGCTAATTATACATCTGCTATCTGTAGATTATAGGAGAGTATATGATTAAGATTATGTTGTGATTATTAATTCCAAAGCAAGGGATACAAAAAAGTACGATTAACCACAGACACAAGAAAATGTATGTGTAACTGCACCCTAAGATGTGTTTTTTGAGCTGTAAACGAAGTAATAGGATTGATCTGTGATGAGACACATCAATGCTGACGTTAATATTGACAAATTCCCATTTTTATACAAATCTGCATTTTATGTGCTACAAAACAACTACACGTCATGTGTTAAAAAATCCCCCCAAGACCTGCCTGGTTTTCAACGGTACACTTAGTACGCTCATATGTCATAAAATTAACGGACAGCCCCTTCCCTCACTCATTTTTCAAAGTTGTAGTGGGTGGAGTCAGGCTCTGAGCTGGGGTGCAATTACACTTTAAGTCTACAGTTTTGAACATGCAGTAGTTGCTTCTGGTATTCTCACTCAGGACTTCTCTATTTTCTTGTAAAGTAAACATTTAGGCGCATACTGTATATGTGAACGTTTTCTGGGCAAAACTAACTAAAATCTAAATGTTTCATAATGTCTTCATTATTTTCTTCAGCAGGAGATGCCACATATCTTGACATCTTCCGAGAGTTTTCCCACATGGCGTCCCATAATCCAGAAAAGCTGAAGCGCAGAAGTATTCACTTCAGACACTCCTTCAGGTAGTTTAGTAAGCGGCTGAAGTATACTTGAGTATAACGTTTTGAGTATAAAGTTTTACTTGAAAAGTGCAATGGACATTCTCTTTTTAGTCAATAGAATTTCGTCCTTTTAAAGTCGTTGATGAAACTATAATGTACACCGTTTTTGGAGCAAATGTAGTTGAAAATGAAACATCTGATGGTTTTTGATGGTATGAAGTAAACATTGAATTACATCCACAAGACCCTTGTACTGTTCCCAGGTGAATCATTTATTTTCATATGATGTTTTGGGGGGGGATTTCCGTGAGGATTTGCTGGTCTTGTCCTCATTCTACACAAATACTTTTATACAATGTTTATTTAGTAAAAACCAAAAGCACTTCTTTTTTATATAAGGTTCATGGCACAAATCATTTTACTTGTATGTTGTGAGCATTATGATTCTAGAGTCATTGAAGGAATTGCATATAAACAACATTTTATTCACTATAGGCTTATGCATGATTTATCCATTACATTTCATATTCAAACTTGAAGTCAAACTTAATATGACCATGTCACCAGTTCATCCCCATATAATCACATTATTCCTTGCATGGCTGGTTTGTTTTGTAACGAAAATTTTCTGTTAATGGCGATGCTGGTATAATCGCCATAGTATTGTTGAAATGTACATTACTACAGTTTAAATGTCATTTTACGCAGTGCTGTTTTTGCTGTATAGACGCTGTAAAGGCAAAAATTATAATATATCTGGTTTGAACTGAATGAAAATAAAAATGCTTTCTTTTACTATTTAAGGAGTCCGTTTATTATATGAATTATCTTCAAATATAAAATATTGTATACAAGTATTTCAACTTGAAAATTTGAGGTTAAAAAATAATGGGTCTGCTGAAGAATGAAGGTATTTCATGGTCATTTTGTGTTTTTTGATATTTGTGGATCCTGGTTCTTTTGGCATTTACAAATAATTTTGAGACATTTGTCTTTCCATAGTATTTTAACAAGTTTATATTAGAACTATTTGTGTCAATTAATTGCAACACAGAAAATGTCAAACCAAGCAAAGAAGTAAAATACTTGTCTTTCCATTCTTATGTTTACAAATAAATGTTCTACATGTTAAAAATCCACCTACTTTACACAATGAAACCTTTAGCAAACACATGGTCCTACTGTGGGATGCTAGTGGTCATATTACATAATAATATCCCTCTGGGCCAAGCAACTCGATATAACAGTACATTCATCAAGAACATAAAGAGGTTGGGTAGGCAGTGAGCATGAGATTCTGTCTGATTCCACATTTTGATCCCAAGAACAACCTTTTTTGCTGGCAACGGGAGTACCATTTGATTGCTGCAGGATAATGGCAGAGTTAATATTGGAAAAAACTCTGCAGGTAATCATCCTCTCTATAAAGGAACAGCAAGTCTTTGGAACAATGCATTTGGATCAGTATAGACAGCCTCCTTGTCTACCAGTGTAGATGCCTGCTACTTGCACTTGAATGAATGTTGTGTTTATCCTTGCGTAGACTGCAAGATTTCATTGCCACCTTTTTGAGCCGAGCCTGATCAAAATACAGTACCGAATGATCTGCTACAACACCAGAGACAATATTACATTTTGATGCATCAGCTTGGTTGAATGGATTTCTCTCAACAAAGAAGTGAACCATCCTACACATACTGTTCACTCAACCAACGTGTTCACCAGTGTATGAAATTCCTGTGAGCTGTTGCATGTACCAGTCTAGCTCTAAAAAGATAGGGAATGAATGTATCCCAAACCATAATGCTGTCGTTCTCCTTCTTCTTGTGTGACCCAACATGAGACTACTTGTACATTTAAAACTATCTGCTGAGTGCCCTGTCCAAAACATGTTACTTTGCCGAATCACATAGACCAACCATGAATGCTGCATAATGATCTGAGTGTTGACAGTGTTGACAGCTGCAGATAAAGGTATGATGTTATTTGCATACAAATGTTCTTTGTTGCAGCAAAATACGGAAGTATATCTTACACAGTAGAAATATGGAGGCACCCATCTCTACTTCTCTGCGCTCATAAGAAGCTCTTCAACACATCTATTTTTATGTCCTCCAGCCATAGTCTTTGTTCTTTCGCTCATGTTTCATACTGACCTCCAGAATAGCCAATTTGGAGTCATAATCAATTTCAGAAATGTTTCTTTGGTTCTCATGAGTCTGAAACATGTGCCACTATACATAACTTCCACTTTCAGGGCTTCTGACAACTTTTAGTGTAAATATTCATATTTATGTGTTAAAAATAATCATATGGCATAATGTTTTTAATCATTGTGTAATGTTTGAAGGCATTTACCCAATACTGTCAGCAGTATTGGGTAAATGGTGCTGTCAGCTATACTGTCATGGTTCCAGACAGGCCCTGGGTGTTTTTCGTGGTTCACCAGTCCTTGTGTCACTGCCCTAGTGTTGACTGTTTTTTGCTTTCATCTGTTCCATGTTATTGCCTTGTTTTCCTGTATTTAGTCTTTGTGTATGGGAACCTAACCACCACACTCTGACTCCAGCTATTATTACGAATGTTGCAAGCATTTTCAATATTTTGAGAAAAACCTTGTCCTAATTGGAAATACCTCAAATCTTCTCTTTTGACAATTCCACTTCACTGGCTAAGAAGATGCAGTCACTCCCATAATTAAATGTGGATGATGAGGATCACTGCTCCCTTGAGGGATGGGTTAAATGCATAGGATGAATTTGGCATGATCTTCCATGTAAATTGCACTATGTATTTCTGTATATCTTGTGGACTCTTGTTGCCCTTAAGACATGCATCAACCTCTCACGTTTGAAGCTTGCCCGATTGCTTGATGCACACCTACTTATAAGATGCACAACTGATCTACACAAACACCAGATTCTTCCATTGTTCAAGCAGATCATGTGTGACACATCAGTCAATAGTCTTTTAGCTCGAAAGGCCCAACACTTTTTCACACCTACTGTACGTACATTTATTTTTTATTTCTATGTTTTTTAATTCCAACCTATTTAATTTGCACATTTTTGCTAGTGTTGTCTAATAGGCCCAGTGATATTAATGTATTTTACTTATACGGTTGGGATACATACAGTTTCAAGTATTTAGATCTGAAATTAGTTTTAATTATTTTATCTGATTTGTACATACAAAATAATTCACTTTTCTTTATGGCTAATTGGACTAGGCATATGGCTACATCACATCTGTACTAATTACAACCAATTACTCACTCATTACTGAGATGACTATAGCCTACCAGTGACTTAACAAATAGGCAGAACTATCCTAACAACCTCTATGTTTCAAATATAGCCTAAATACTTTATAGGCCCTAATTGTTTTCCATATAAAGCAGCTGTTTTCTTGACAATAGACAACATAGTTGGTAAAGAGTACAGTAGCCTAATGTATAGTATGTGTGTTGTTACTATAATTAAGCATTTTTCTTCTAGCATACTTTCTATATGCAATTGATTTTGTCCATATATCATATTTCATATAGGAACACTATAACACACTACCAGGTAGGGTATTTACTAATAATACCAGGTCATGTCAACATGAAACAACAACATATAAGTTACATTGGGATAATTCAAGCAAACAATGGTCAGGTAAGGGTGTCCTTTGTTTCCATGTGAAATTCGGTCCTGGGTTGCCGCAGCCCTTTGAGACTATAATTGACTTGACATGACTTGACTGAAGAAAGACTTGGATTTACTCTGTTGTTACCTTATTTATATATGGTTGTTACTGCACATTAATACACGTTAACTGCATAGTGGTTATCACTTTGTGTGATACTGTATTGGCTAACCCCCATTTTGGCCAGCTATCGGTTAAATTGGCTAATTGTATTAAAATAAAAAAATAGTCTACATGAACATTTATGGCAGCCAGCATCGTCAATTTGTTATTGACGGCGTTAGTCGATTTGACACGTGATATAGGCTACAGTCCATGAGCAGTTATTTGTCATAATGGAAATTATATGTGATGTCACCTGAGATTAAACTCTCTCACTCTCGCCCTCCCAGTTGGCTATTCCAGTCCAGCCTAATGCGTACACAGAATGTAGCAGTAGCTCAGCTGATCAGCTGCGGTCCGAGACAGCTGAGCTAGCGGCGGATGTTATGAGGCCGTAAAATGTCTGCTCAACTCGACGACGGCATTCGTTAATTAAAAACAGGTATGGTCATAAATTGTCGTAACCAAACGTAGAGAAATAGCTGCACAGTAACGTTAATCATAAAAACAGCGTTATTAGCTTGTTGTAACTAGCCTGGCTGCATGTGTAGCTGTGAGCAGTATAGTGCATTGAGCAGAACAGACCCTGAACGTCATCGAGCCATGTTGGTTGTTGCATTCATTCGCGAACAAGTGAATACCGCGCATTCACCATTTTATTGCCTGGTATCTGTAATCATCCCCCGTTCTTTATAGACATGGCATCCCAACTGGGGGTGTTCTCCTCCCCCTCAGTCTCCTCCAGTGCCTATTCTCGTTCTAAGAGGCTCAAGGTAGAGAACCCAGGCTGGGACATGATGACCAACCAGCTGGGAGAGCAAGCCTTGTACCAGCAGAGCCCCAACCAGAGCTCTGCCCTGTGCATATCTGGCTCCACCTTCAACCCAGTGTACCACAACCCCAGCCAGGTGCACACACTGACAGTGGGCTCCCGGGAGCAGCCGGTGGTCCGGGCTGCAGACAGCACAGGCAGCCTCCGGGGACCACCCTCCTCCTCCTCCTCATCTTCCTCCTCGAGTCGTCGCATCAAGGGCGCAGAGGCGGCGGCGTTGACGTCGTCGCAGCCGAGCGACGTCTACCACAAACAATACGGCCGCAAGCGGAAGAGCGAGGAGGTGGACAGCAGCGACAGCGTACAGATACTGGAGGAACTTTCGGCGCCGGTGGCGTTGAACCGGATGGCCGGCGGCGGGGGAACGACCACAGCTCAGTCCATAACACATTCAACGTCCACCACCAAGAGCAGCAGCTCCCACAGCGAGGGGGACTACCAGCTGGTGCAACACGAGATCCTGTGCTCAATGTCCAACAGCTACGAGGTGCTGGAGTTCCTGGGCCGCGGAACCTTCGGTCAGGTGGCTAAGTGTTGGAAGCGTGGCACGAATGAGATAGTGGCCATTAAAATCTTGAAGAACCATCCTTCATATGCCCGTCAAGGTCAAATAGAAGTGAGTATGCTGTAAAAGACAAAGGCCCAAATGTCATGCGTAGCATCTCATTATTGTTCAAGGGACATTATTAATTTTGTATAAATTACAGTACCAGGATTAGAAAGATGCCACTGTGTTGGTTTGAAGGTCAAAGAGTGTACACACACGCACACAATGCAGAAAAACAATGCAATGTACATGTACTGCATATACAGTATGTATAATGCAATGAATGGATATGTTTGACCTTCAGGCGTGTTGTCTGTGTTCTATCCATCTCTCCCTGTAGGTGAGCATCCTCGGCAGGCTGAGCACAGAGAACGCAGATGAGTTCAACTTTGTCCGCTCCTACGAGTGTTTCCAGCACAAGAACCACACCTGCCTCGTGTTTGAGATGCTGGAGCAGAACCTCTATGACTTTCTGAAGCACAGCAAGTTCAGCCCTCTGCTGCTCAAGTCTATCCGGCCTGTCCTGCAACAGGTCGCCACGGCGCTGATGAAGCTGAAAAGCCTGGGGCTGATCCATGCTGACCTGAAGCCAGAAAACATCATGTTGGTTGACCCTCTTAGGCAGCCGTACAGGGTGAAAGTCATTGATTTTGGCTCAGCCAGCCACGTGTCTAAAGCAGTGTGCTCCACCTATCTGCAGTCACGCTACTACAGGTAATGCAGTCAAAAGCTTTGTTGTTACTGAGTTAATACACCCGCTAATCGACTAATAGGTAGGTAAATATGAATTATGAACTATATTTTCCGGTTTTGACACTTGACCCCCAACAAAGCCATTTCTATCCATCCATCCATCCATCCATCCATCCATCTTCATCCGCTTATCCAGTCGGGTCGTGGGGGCAGCAGCTTCAGCAGGGGACCCCAAACCTCCCCGAGCCACATTGGAAAGCTCTGACTGGGGGATCCCGAGGCGTTCCCAGGCCAGTGTGGAGATATAATATCTCCAC
>JAODOY010001681.1:0-12659 GCA_025399855.1 Forbesichthys papilliferus
AGCACATTTTATGACCAATTCATGCAAAACTCCACATAATCCCAAGGGGTTCACATACTTTTTCTTGCAACTGTATAAAAAAATGCAATATACCATTAAATGACACTAACCCTACAGAACATTGACCCAAGTTACCTACAGTTCTGAGGTTAATACCACTGGTTTTAACTTGTGAATGATACCATTCAGACTATAGGCTACACACCTTTCTTCGTGAAAAACTTGGTTACAGATTGGCACTCTTATCTTTGTCTTTGTCTTTTCTCTCTTTCCTTCTCTGAAAACAAGACTTTGGTTTATTAGGCAACATTGTGATCACTATTTCTGGCATATCTAGGTACTAATTGCAACTAAGCAACGACCTTGATAAGTGCGCTAAGGCAGGACGAAACCAATTCATGCAGTTACAGGGGGGTGGTCGGTCAATATGGATGTTTAATTTTTGGTCAATGGGGATATTTAACTTTTATTGTCAAAAACATGTAAAAACAAAGATATTTTTAATTGTAGTATTGTATTTGAAACATATATTCAATGATAATGGTTTATATAATAAAATAAAAACATGTATTTGTTTTCACCTACTTTTTGGGGCCCCTGTCAATCAGGGGCCCATGGAATTGTCCTAACTTTTCCCCCCTATAGTGAAAATGTTGATAAATGTTTGCTAATAATCACCATGACATACCTTTGTTCCAGTGTGAATCAAGTGCTGCTATTATATTATTATGTTTGAATTAAAATCGGATGTACCAGATTGGATAAAGTACACACAAACAAAAGGTAAAGGTAAAGGTGCTTTTATTGTCACATACATGTTGCGAAATTCAACCTCTGCATTTAACCCATCCCTCAAGGGAGCAGTGGGCAGCCGTTGTGCAGCGCACGGAGACCAACTCCAGATCGGAGCCAGTGTCACTGGCCACATAACACTGGCTGGAGGGTGAACCTAACATGTTTTTAGACAGTGGGGGAAACCGGAGCACCCATACAAACAGTACGTGCAGGTACTGTAAGTGCACATGCCCCATCTACATTACAGTAAGTCCTCAACTGCCATTCTAAACACATAAAAGCACTTTAATAAAAAAATAAAAAAAAATATATATATATATATATATAATATATACACACACATATATATATGTGCGTGTGAAATTGATAAACAGGTCCTGATAAACACTGGCTTATTGAATGAGGTTGATTAGTTAAAACTGTTAAATTTATAAAATAGTAGGAAACAAGACCAATATCGGTTATTGGAACATTAACAATAAGTAAATCAGTTAATAAGGACACAACTCAGCATTGGGAGTATATAATGCTGTTGTTATCAAATAGAGAGATGGATTTATTAGTTTGGGTATCACACT
Organism: Forbesichthys papilliferus; assembly: GCA_025399855.1. Lineage (NCBI taxonomy): Eukaryota > Metazoa > Chordata > Actinopteri > Percopsiformes > Amblyopsidae > Forbesichthys > Forbesichthys papilliferus. Next base: position 1,374 of record JAODOY010001681.1, read on the forward strand.
AAAATAAGTGTTTTCCCTAAATTATCTGACTACCACCTTAACCCTTAGCAGGTATTTAGCATAAATAACACTTCCAGAAGCCAGTCCTCCTTCATTGTAGATATGAAGTATGACAATCTAAGGTGGGAGGCGTATGCTCTATAGTTCCCATGGCCAGGGCAGCTGGCTGAGGGGGCTCTTGTCAAAACAGACCAGCAGACAAGTGTGAACCGGTGTCACCTGTAGGAGGCTGTTTACTCTGTGCAGGGTGTGAAGAGACCTTCAGCAGCCATGTCAGAACCGAAAAAACACAACGCAATACCAGAGATTAATACCTCACAGGGAATTATGCTTGCTGAATTGGCTATTAATAGTGAGAAAATTATTTTGAGGTTGGTCATGATACAGGAATATATGCTGATTACTCTCACTTTGTACCGTACTTTAGTCATTTGCTGGCGTGGAGCCCATTGGAAAACTATAATATACTATAATAGGTCATTGTTCATTTATTGCACATTATATTTCTGAAAGCTTTTCAATTCTATTCAGTTATGTTCATTTAAATAGTTATGTTCAGTTCAATTCAATTAATTAATTAATTAATTAAATAAATTCAATACATGTATTATTAAATTCTATTAAGTACCAATCAATTGTATTGTAGTTTCAGTTCAATTTAATCCAATCCAAATGCTGATAAATGTGTGAACCTCAACCTACAATTATATGTAATTTACTGTTTACCTCTGTTTGACCCAGCAGCCAACCTCTCCTCCAGCCCAGTTCAGCAGGTCAGGCGGCTTGTGATGTTTCACACCCAGGGTGCAGAATGCCACACTACCCACAACCCTGCCTCTCCCAGGCCAAAGACGAACAGCCCAGCTATAGGCACCACTCAACAGACCCTTGACAGACCCTGTGAATCATATCAAATGTTGTAGTACAGGAGTAGTTTCTGGTCTTGATAACCCTCTTATGATTAAATATTTGAACTCTTAATATCATAAGATAATGACACCTACAAAACTACTAACCATATCAGCTGAGCTAATCAGACTGGTTATTAAATTAATACTTATTAACATGTGTGTGTCTATGTACTGGAAATCAATGATGAGATAGAGACTGGAGAAGATTGACTGGTTCTTCAATTTGATTTACTAATTAAAGGCCTTTATACATATACGTATAGCCTACATACTGTATGTGATTGAAGAAGTGCCCCAATATTACATTAGGTAGATCATATATCTGTATTATTACCGTACTATTAACAATGTGATTATGCCAATTGAATTAATGAAATCTGTGTGTATTGTATTCTGCATCTAACTATGATTCTGGAAGTTGTGAGAGGATACTGAGAAGATCCACCAGGACCAGACAGGTGCAGGCCAGGCCAGCCTCAGAGCTGTGGGTGGGTGGGCATGCGTCCAGAGGTGCCAAACTCAACCAGCTTCTCACAAGCTCATCTAGGGGGACTGGTGGGGTCACATGTGGGGTTCAATTTCGGTTCACAACGCTTTGGATCACAGCCCAACCCAACCATCCCTCCTGTGCCCCTATTCTATTCTATTATATTAAAAGGATAACCAAGTCGTTCTTAAATTTATATGCTTTATCAACAGTATATGCTTTAATTTGTGATTGTTAACATGATTAATATAGCATGATGCAGTCCTTCAGTTATGTACCATAACGGTTGGCCAGCCCAGACATGTTTGATTCCATGGTTTCTGACCAGTGAGGTGAGACCAAGTGAGAGAAAAGTACAAGAAGAAGAGCGTGCAAGAAGAAAATGATGGAAGAAATGAGAGAGAGAAGAGGGAGAGGGAGGTAGGGGGCGATAGAGACTGGCGAGCGGAGAGAGAGAGAGAGGTAGAGCGAGGCAGGGTTTCAGTGGCGGTCTAGATTCTCACAGCTGAGGTGTGAGATGACACGTCCAGCTGAGCTGGCAGAGGTCAGCAGGACCAGCCTCACATTTCACACCTCCACTCCAGCAGCCTAATGGAGCATAATACACTTCATTAAACACCATTACCTTTACATTAACATTGTAACCATGAGCTGTCAGATGTCACTCTTAAACTGACATTATACACTGTTATGCTTGAGCTTGCTAATACTGTAATTCAAAGCATTGTTAGTCATTCTGAAGAACACTTGCTAACTTCAGCTCAAATAAAAACAATATTCGTCCTCGGCCCTCTGCGGCGCCACTTTATCGAAACGCATTGTGAAAAAAAGCATAGTGTATAATGTAATGTAAAAACATAGTTTATGTTGCTATTTACAAAGCCAGGGCCGTGTAGCATCTGATTATTTTTTCAGCACGCACAGAGAACGGTAAGCTAGCGAAATGTGAGGAGATAAGTGGTGAATTTGACAAAAAGTGTATTTGCTTACAATTAGCTTGCAGTAGCTTAATCGCTTGGAATTGGATCTATTGTTTTATTGTTCAAATAATTATTATTTTTATTGGATGCTTTAGTTTGTTTTAACATCAAGAAAGCTAATTTAAATTCATCCTATAGACTATTGGCTATTGGAATGATAAATAATGTAAGTCTAGAATGAACTCCTAAACCTGGCACGCCTTTCTGTCCAGTGATGGATACAGGTAAGTTATGACATCAATCAAATCCAAATCCAAAACAATAATCCACTTGCAGCGTAACAGCTAAGGTGAAGCCTCTGTTTTTAAAGCTTGCATGCTATGTTAAACACCTAAATGAGAACAGTGATGATTTAAGCAGATATGCCAACCCCACATATTGGCCCTTTAACCCCAGCCGTGTGCAGTATCCATCAGAGCAGAGATACAAACCTTAACAAGCAAAAACTGTTTATTGTTTTGAACAGGAGTCAGAATTCACACTTGTTCCTCTGAAGCTGACCTTTCCCAGAAAGGGAGAAACACAGAAAGAGAGAGAGGGCGAGAGAGGTATATTAAATGTGTGTGTGTGTGCCCAGTAGCTGTGCTATGGACAGTGATGTTTTGGAAGCCTGTCGAGGTGTCACTTCACACCTCTGAGGCCTGGCCTGTATAAAGCTGGAGGCCACGGGCAAAGCAGCATTCAATAGACTGACCACTCTCTCTCCACAACATGGATACCTCCACCGTTCCCCTTCTGGACTTTGGCCTGACGTACCAGTGGTGCAGCCGGGGCTCCGACTCGGACCTTTCCAGCCTCTCATCCCAGGAAACGCTGTCCCCCGTCCCCTCAATGGACTCCAGCCTGTCTCCATCCTACCAGCAGACGGTAGACTCTGGTCTCCTGGGTGACAAGACAGGATGCTCCCAGGGGCTGAATCCAGCAGCTCGCACCCCGGCCAGACCCGGACGCAAAAGTGCCGGGCGCACCCGAGCGACCCGCATCCGCAGCAAGCAGAGAGAGAGTGCCAGCGAGAAGGAGAAGATGAGGATGAGGGACCTGACCAAGGCTCTCCACCACCTCAGGACCTACCTGCCCCCATCTGTAGCCCCCGCCGGACAGACGCTGACCAAGATCGAGACCCTGCGTCTCACCATCCGATACATCTCACACCTGTCGGCCCAGCTGGGCCTCAGTGAGGAGGTGCTCTTCCAGAGGAGAGAGAGGGGAGACAGCTCAGCCAGCGAGACCTCCTGCTCCCCAGACATCCTCAGCTGCATCCAGGCAACCGCCCACTGGCCAGCCACGGCGGGCTTCACCGTCCAAAGTCAGGACCTTCACTTGGGACAGAGTCAGTACCTGCCCCAGTGTCCCAGCCAGACTGCTGCACTGCACTCTGGGAGTTGTAGTTTTGGATTAGATGTGCATCAGTACAGCGGGCGATACGGTGAGGAGCCTCAGGAAAACATGGATACCGCCCTACAGTCTTCCCCGGCAACACACCAGGCTTGCTCTCAGGTAAGAACTAGAATTGTGTTTATTAAGTAGACAATTTCATAATTAAATAATTATAATTCTAATAATATATATATAATACAATAGTAATAATAATATAATAATATATATCTAATAATTAAATTAAAGTTTTTACTTTGTTTATATATTTTTTAAATATGTGTAGCTGCTAGTTAGATTTTTATTATTATTATTCATTCTTCAAAGTGTGTAAAAATCTAACTAGTTAAAACAATTCCTACAATAGGCCTAATGCAATATGTTATAAAATATTAAATTATTGATCTTATGTTTATATGATTTCTTACAGATGTATGGCAAAGACTTTTGCAGTCCGCTGTTTTCCAGAGAGTACTGGTATTGAAATCCTCTATCTTCTATCACCAACATACTATAGTTTAACCTTATAAGACAAAACTAATTTATTTGAAATGTATATCATATTTTTCAATGTTATTTATTTTTTCCTATATGAATTTATCCATGTAAATATTGTAATATGTCTATGAACTATTTTTTATAATTATTCAACTATTTATAATAAATAAATACAAAAATATTTTAAATTAAGTGCTGTCATGTTTTTCTGTTTTGAGAGTTGAATCGAGAGCTAGCAAAAAAAGATGTAAATTGAGTAAGATTTTTAACATAAACAATTCAAACATCACTGCTCCATCCCTCTGAAGCTAATGGACCTTTCACCAGAAGCGAGTTAGCCACGCCCAGGGGCGGGACTGTGACGGACAGCTGACCATAACATCCATGCATCCAACTGTGTCATTAACAGTAATGGGATAAATCTGAAAACTGCAGGTTATAGCTACCAAGTTGTTTCAGTTTTTCCAAATAAATCTAGTATGATATTTATTATAAATATAAATATACAATTTAGCCTATAGCTGATTGGTAGAACAAGGTTATTTCACCAGAACATGAAGTCATTAACAAATCAAATTGGATGAGGTAGTCTAACTTTTAGTCTCATTGTAAATGGATTGTGTATAGACTCATTGTGTATGTCTCATTCCAGCTGCAAGTGGCTTCCGATACTCAAGCCATGAATTGGCAATAGCCTCTAGGCCAGGGGTCACCAACATTTTTGAACCTGAGAGCTACTTCAAGGGTACTGAGTAATATGAAGGGCTACTTTTGAGACAAACGTCCCGAATAACAAAGTAGCACGTTTCACCTTTAATGCTAATATTACTTACTATTATTTACCAACAAATATGCCAATTTATAGGACCTATGTGAAGAGACTGTCTGATCACATAAATAGTAATGATTCCTCTTCACAATAGTAATTGAACACAGATATAAACATGAAACACAATTTCTGTTAATCTTAATCAACATGTGAAAGTCAGCGTTATCATCACACCTGTGATATTTTGGTTAATATCTTTCTTGACAGTTCTGTATGAACGAGCACACTTGTAGCATTTTATTCAAAATCACACCTTTTGCACAAATTATCACTTGTTGGAAATTTCTTTAGGAAACCATTAAATGCGGTGTCAGTTATTCTCTGACCACTTGTTAACTTAAAACTCAAATCTAAATCCCTCAGCAGCACTACCCCACACATTGAAACGCATTGTGAAATAAAGCTGCTTTGTTGTTGTGAGCATTAATTGTTTTCCTATTTACTGAGCCAGGGCTGTGCAGTACAAGTAGCCTAACTGATTATTTTTTTCAGCATGCAGGGAGAACAGTAGGCTAACGAAATGCAAGGAGATAATTGGTGAATTTGACAAATAGTGTATTAGCTTGCAATAGTTTACTATAGGCTACTAACCATCAAAAACCATTTAGATAAACATCAGCTGCGTTGTAGGTCTATTGTTGATAGGGCCACAGTAGGGGGAGGGTGGACAGGGTGGATACATCCCCCCCAGTTTCGTATAGAACAAAATCATCCCTGCACTTTTGAGAAAAAAAACAAAACGTAGATACGTAGATAAAAAATGTATATATTTTTTGATTATACTTAATTTATAGTATTTCACCTACTCTGTGACCTAGTTTATATTTAATCAATAATAATTATTATAACAATATGTTATTTAGTTTTGATTAGTTATGCTTTTCATATTTGTTCTTTTATTTTCATTATACAAGATGTGTGTCAGCCATTACTAAGGTATAATGTAATTCTTGATGATCTCCTGTCCAGAGAGGGCGATGTAGAACAGAAATTATATATATCAGACACAAGGGATTATATGTTAGAAGAAGAGTAAAGGAGAAGCCACTTCCCAACCGGAAGAGGAAACTACACCTGGAGATGCACTCAGCGGTGTGGACCATGGATGTATTATAAGAACTGGTGTCTTAAAATGGCGCCCATTCAGCCATTCATTTAAACTGAAACTGCACAAAAGCGCATCCGCCTATAGGGGTGGAGCCTAATCAGAGTTTTTGGGGGCAGACGTCATAGTCAGCAAATACAAATATATAAAACAGTTGGCTAAATTATACATATAGTAAAACAAAAAAAAAGAGAGAGTGGAACAAAGGGTCAAAGGTCATAAACAACCTTAAATAGGTGGGTTTTGAGCAGTTAAGCAATGAGGTGACCGTGGCAGCATGTCGAATATGCAGTGGAAGTGCGTTCCAGAGTCTAGGGGCAGAGCAGCTGAAGGCCTGAGACCCCATGGTGGACAGGAGGAATGGGGGGGTGACGAGAAATACTGTAGAGGAGGAGCGGAGAGAACGGGAGGGAGTATATGACAGGAGATGGCTAGAGAGATAGGAGGGAGCCAGAATGTGGAGGGCCTTGTATGTGAGGAGGAGAATCTTGAAATGTATACAGAACTTTACAGGAAGCCAATGTAGCTGAATCCGAATAGGAGTGATGTGATCTGTTGACATTGTGTTGGTGAGGATTCTGGCAGCAGAGTTCTCTACTAATTGGAGTCTATTGATGAGTTTTGTTGGAATGGAAGAGAAGAGAGTTGCATCTGGAGTTATCCAGATGTGAAGTGATGGATGAGGGTTTCGGTGCTTGAGTATAAGAGTGGAGGACGGAGTCTAGATATGTTTCGGAGGTGGAAGAAGGATGCTCGGGTGATTGTTTTGATGTGTGATTCAAATGAAAGGGAGTTATCAATGATGACGTCAAGACTATGCAGTTGTTGACAGTGGGATGGGAATACCAGCAATGTTCAGGCTGGAGTTGTTTTTTATGGGGAGAGTGGATTTGGAGCCAATGAGCAGGATCTCTGTCTTGCTGTTGTTGAGCTTGAGGGAGTTTAGAGTCATCCAGCTCTGGATGTCTTGAAGGCAGTTGGTGATGGAGATCGAAGGGGAGGGATGAGGTGGGTTTGGTTGAGATGTAGAGCTGGGTGTCGTCCACGTAGCAGTGAAAGTCAATGTTGTGGTGTCTCACGATTGTGTCAAAGTGTAGGCGGTATATAGCAGAAGACCCAGCACCGAGCCAAATTGTTGGCGGTCTGAGAGATAAGAGGCGAACCAGGAAAGAGCAACTCCTGCAATACCAATACCAGCCAGACGTTCCAGGAGGAGTGGGTCGGAGATATTGTTGAAGGCTGCAGTCAGGTCAAGAAGGATGGGAAGTAGCTTCTCATACAATCAACATATGATTTAACTTTCGATATTACACCTTTTTTTTTTTTTGACACACGCACCATGGTACCCGCACAAACGCCCTATAGGACTTCTTTTGGTGGTCTGCATTTAAGACACGTTTTATTGTCTGCTACCTATCTAACTCATAGGCTTCTGAACCGTGTGATTATAGTATGATAATATAACTACAAACAGCATCTTAAAACTCAGATTAAGTTATACTGAATGGTTTGACCGTATTACTCCATTCAGTGTTTCATGTCGAGTTCTGCGATAGCCTCTAAATGACAACGATATACTGGCATGTCGCAAATGAGTAGTCTAAATAGCCATGTGTTCAAATATTTTGTAGGCTATGTTCTGGACGGTGTGTTTCTAATTTAACGTATACAGTAACATGCCTACAAGTTATTTTTGCAGTAGTAGACTAGTTGTTGATGCGTATTTGTCGGGAGAGCGACGAGAATGCACTAGGCTATATTTTCTTTCTTCTTTTTTTATATCTTGTGGGGAATACCTCCGAATCATTCTATTATTTTTACATTATATAAAACATATTTTTTAAAAATTACGGTCTAGAATTTTCAGCACCCCTAAGTGAAATTGTCTTCCCACGCCACTGCTAAGAGACAAATAAAATCCTATGGTGATGCAAAATCGCATCTTCACTTTGTTCAGAGTTCAAAACAGATGGACTTTGACTGCTGAATTCACAGCCTCAAACATCAGCAAGGACATGCGTGTGCAATTGGCTGTATTTTTCTCAGCAAGGCAGGAAGGCGGTGCTAACCATATACATGTATATCCAGACAGTTAAGTTTCTAATGATAATTAGAAAACCCTACACATTTTCCCGACGAAAAACAACACAGGTGCACTAAAGTTTTGTCTGACAGTGACCAACAATCTCATACCGACTACAAACTGGAAATCTGAGTTCCGTGTCTGTCACCTGCCCACATTCAGCACCACAAGATATTAATTTCACATCGGAATGCAATGGTGCATCGCCTGCCCAGTTTTACATTCACATCTGACCGTAGGCCTACCCTTAATCAAAGATTGTCTTATATTTTAAAAGTGCTATCTGGTCTTTGTAGAAAAAGCCATGATTGTCGCTAAAATCCAACTCACTCTATGCGTGAGGCCATTTGTGTGACTGTGAATGGATTTATTACGGCTCCAGATTAAGTCACCATAGCTCCCATTCACTTATTTACACGTTTACTCCAGACTTCAATAGATGTGTAGAATATCCTACTGACTTTCTTGTATTCACATTAAAAGCCCAACAGGAATGAAAATGCTCCGTATAAACACCTCAAGAGAAAGGCCCAACACGATTGAAATTTCTTCAGAAACAGAGGGTAGTATGCTATAAAACGTTCCTTAACCCAATTGAACGAAGAATATCCCATAACTCGAATGGTTGGGTTCTACGCAGGATACAAGCTGTTGTTTTGTGAATGCCAAATTGATTCATCTGATTCTAACCAGAATAGTATTGGCTTCCTGTACAATTCCGTAAATGGGTTAATTGTAATGTAAATGTAAATGCAGCTCCTTCGATTTAGCCAGCCACTACCTTCTGTCATTAGCTGAATGGGCTACGTCCATGGAGAGCTAGGTGAAGTAGATCACGTGACAAAACTATTTACATTCTGATAAGCTGTTGTGTCACGCTTTCCACGTGGGTTACTTGTAAATTGGATTAATCAGCAACCAAACCATGAATATCAAGTGATGGACAGAAAATTAAACAAATGACTAAACAATTTGTTTTATTACATCGGCTAATGATAGGCCCATTGTCTTCATAGGCTCTGGGGCTTAAGCCCTTGCATTAAAGCAGGCTTGCTTGGGTGGGGGCATAACATTCATAATTTACATTGATTATTAAATAACTATTGTTATTTAGAAAATATAATATTTGCTGACTGATTACTAATACAAACATGTGTTAAGTGTTTATCTTAACATCAAAAAATAAAATACCAAATAAAATACCAAACTAGTTTTGCGTGATTCTATTTAGGTGGTGGTCGCCCACCCACGCCCACCCATGGCTATTGGGCTGATTTACATAGCCTTAACTTGGCGAGTAGAATAAGTATATCAGTTATTAAATCTATTTAATTATTTTATAACTGGGAGATTTATCTATATTTTTTAGCAGGGGAACATAACAAATATTTATTTCCACATTTGTGAAACATAATATTTGGAAATCGTTTAATAAAAGGCTTCCACAGCTCCTTTGATCTGTGACTATTCCTTATCATACCTCTTCATAACTAATGAAGGTGCATAACTATTTACCAGAATGCAGGGAATGAAGTGTTTGACTCTCAAATTATCCTGGCGGAGAACCCCCAGACACCCCACTTAATGTCTCCCCCTAAAATTAAAATCAAGCCTATACCCTTCAGATGTCATGTCACCTTGCCATACCTTGGCTTTTGATTAAACAATGCACATGCTGACGCGAAGGGGCTGAATGCTGAAATGTACAATAATGCTCAGTGACGAGATAATTAGTGACACAAAACAATATTACTAGAGAGTCGAACACATGTTTTACTGTACAAACGTTTGTTTGTTGTTGCTCATGGACGGTGTGTGGATACCTGTATTTTTCCTTTATGTATTCAATTAGACTGGTTGTCTTATTCAATATATTATTTAATTGGCTATAGGTATTGCCTATTACTTGAGCACGCCGGCTACACTTTCCTGCAGAATATGTAGCTGTTCTTGTTTTCACTCTCATTTGCTTTGTTAATGTGTGCCCTCTTGAGAAACTCAAATGTCCACCCATTCCACTCATCGAGCCAACCCTGCTGAGGGGATAACAGTACAGTAAGCTACCAACCAGGTAGACTATAGCTATTAGACTATTTTTCCGGTTACGATTGATAACTCTGTTAAACATTTAAAAATTATACAGTATATTAATTATATTATTATTACCTTATACATTATAACAAATGTGTTTGGATGTCCTGTGATTTTGTTGATATCCAAATACATAGCAGAGTTACCGATTTCCTGCATGGCTTTTGTTTTTTCCAACAAAACTGTGGCGCATAGCAACATCCCGGCCTTATGATTAGTCAGATTGCCTGTCAATCTAACAGGCCATTGTGAAAGAAAGGTCCATTGCTCAGCCATTGTCAAGCGCCACTGACAACCTGTTGTAGCTGTGTGCCCACAGTCATTAATTGATTGATAGATAGATAGATTAGATAGATAGATAGATATATAGATATATATATAGATAGATAGATAGATAGATAGATAGATAGATAGATAGACAGATTAGCCAGACCAATCAGGCAAAAGAGGATACTTGATCAGAATTATTTCAAAGTACAGTATTGTATGTAGGAAGGGGCTATCAAACTGATATTATCGCATTTCAGTCACTGCTAATAGCTTTGGATGGGTGTTGTAAGCATCAGTGTATGTAAAGAACAAACATTCATAGTTTTACATATTCAAACTACCACACAACTATTCAGTTTAGTTCCTTTTTTTCTTTGGATTTTATTATTAATTTAATTTGACAATTTCATCCTGTTTTTAAAACGCATTTAATTGTAAAGTACTTTGAGCTGCAACTCCTGTACGAAAAGTGCTATATACATAACACCACTACTACTACTACTACTACTACATTATTATTAATATCACCATCATTATTTCAATATTCAGCAACCTGAGGACATATTTGAAAGAAGGATAGGAAAAGAAATACAATTATAGTAAAAACATTCCAATATAACCATACCTATATTTTAATTTGAAGAGAAAGTAGGACTAT
>JAODOY010001683.1:0-12656 GCA_025399855.1 Forbesichthys papilliferus
AGGCTGACTGCGGTGGCCTTACTCTCCACTCTGCTTCACCTGGTCTGAGGAGCTGCCCAGCCTCTCCATCTGTTGCCGTTATATGCCGACAGCAATTGAGCTAAATTAGACTGTAATGCACAGGGATTTAAGTTGTTTTGTCTTCAAAAAAAAAAAAAAAAAAATTAAATTAAATTAAAATTAAAATAAATAAATAAATATGTCTGTAAGTATTGCACACAGTGAAATTATATATTTCATATATTGTTCTACTGTGTATAACATATTGTTTCCAAAAGCTCCATTGCGGGCCAGACAGAGAAGTAATTTTTGTATCATTGCTTCAGATAACACGAATTTAAATTCTTATTTAGTAAAAAAAAAAAAAAGTAACAGCACAAGCTTTGAGATGGGCCGAATTAAAGTGCTGGTCTTGGTTTGCACTTGCACCTGTCTCACAAATCCTCTCTTGTCTGGTAGGGTATGGGTGATCCGTCCCATAATCGATGAATTTCTTGGAGCAGAGTCGTCTACAATTAGGACTACATCGCCAACAACAAGATTCCTCCTGATCTTAGTCCACTTTTGTCTTTCCTGCAGTTCTGGTAAGTACTCCTTTATCCACCTCTTCCAGAACAAATCCGCCATATATTGCACTTGACGCCAACGCCTTTTGGCGTAACAATCATTTGGTCTAAACACTCCAGGTGGTAAAGATGGCTGTCTTTTGAGGAGAAGAAGATGGTTTGGAGTGAGGGGCTCCAAGTCCAAAGGGTCACTGGAGGCTTTAGTGATAGGCCTGTCATTAATGATGGCTTCAACCTTACACAGCAGAGTGGTGAATCCTTTCTCATCCAACACCTGTTCCTGTACTATAGATCCAAGTATGCGCCGGACTGTTCGTATCTGCCTCTCCCATACTCCACCGTGATGAGATCCGGTAGGAGGGTTGAAAATCCATGTTACTAATTTTTCCAGCAAAGTGAAATGAATCTGGTTGTGGTCTAGGTATTTAATACATTCTCGTAACTCCCGTTCCGCTCTGATGAGGTTGGTTCCATTATCTGACCTCATGACCTTGAATTTACCTCTTCTGGCCATAAACCTTCTGATTGCATTGATGCAGGAGTCTGTATTAAGCGTATGTGCAACCTCTAAGTGCACAGCTCGGATGTTCAAACATGTGAAGATCACCCCGTAATGCTTCACAGTTGTTCTCCCTCTTCTTATTGCAAAAGAACCAAAAAAGTCCATGCCTACATTCGTGAAGGGTGCTATATCTGGCAACAGTCTGTCCTTAGGCAAGTCAGACATGATTTGCGTGCCTCTGACACCAACCAAGTTTCTTGCAGTGAACACATTTTGATATCACCTTCCTGATTGCTGAATTGGCCTTTGGTATCCAATAATTTTGCCTCACCTGCGAGAATGTATGGTTTCTACCACTATGACCGAAAGTCTCATGTATGTGCCTAATGACAAGGGCAGTAACATGATTATTTCTGGGAAGAATTGCTGGATGTTTAGCTTCTAATGGCATTGCAGCTTTAAGCAGCCTTCTACCCACTCTTATCACATCATCTTGTAGAAATGGATTAAGTTTATTAATATGACTGCTCTTCTTTAGTTTCATTCCTTTCCGTAAGTGTTCCAACTCTTCTGTGTAATCTGACGACTGACAAGTCTTAATGATGGCTACTTCAGCTTGGTGTAGGTCATTCACAGACAAGGTTCTGCATTCGCTTTTGCCAGACAGAAGTCCTCTCTTTTGTTTGCATGCCTCCTTTAACATCGCTTTAACCCTTAGCAACCAAGCCACAGCCTTTCGGAGATGATACCAGTCTGAGGTTATGAGTTTGGTGAGAGTAGTCACAGATTCATTCTTGGCTACAACAGACATAGTGAAAACCTTTAGTTCAGGATCGTCTGGTGTCAATATAAATGCAGGTAACCTAGGCCACTCTGATTCTGGGTGTTGTAGAAACTGGGGCCCTTGGATCCATAAGGCACTCAAGAATTGTTTCGCTGTTACGCCTCTTGATGCGCAAGCAGCAGGGTTTAGAGAACCATTAACGTACCTCCACTGTGTAACATCTGAGGCTTGCACGTATGGTGCTCACTCTATTTGCCACAAATGTGTGGAATCTAGATGTTTCGTTTTTTAGATATTTAAGCACAGCTGTACTGTCGGTCCAGTAGATTGAGGGCTGTAACGAGAAGTCAAGCTCTGCCTGTAGGAGTTTATCCTACACAGCTACCATGGCTGCTGTTAGTTCGAGCCTTGGAATAGTGATGTGTTTTAGTGGCACAACCCTTGCTTTGCCCATAACAAAGGCACAAAGGACTTCATTATCTTTATTCAGACATCGTAGGTAGGAGACTGTGCCATAACCACTCTCGCTTGCGTCAGAGAAGTGATGGAGTTGAGCTGAAGTAGGGCTGCCAAATACCACAGGTAAAAAACATCTTCTGACCTTGTAACCCTCTAATTGTGGCAAGTCACTTAACCAGGACAACCATCTCTTTTCTAGGGATTCTGGGATATTGTCATCCCATGAAAGCTTTAAGCCACAAAGCTTTTGTGATATCTGTTTTGCAGAGAGAACAAGAGGTGCCAGCATACCGAAAGGGTCGTAAATGAAACTAACCATAGATAAAATACCCCGTCGGGTAAGTGGTTTATTCTGTAACTTGATCTTGTAGGCAAAGGAATCTGACTCGAGACACCACTGTACTCCTAGGGCTCTTTTGCTTGATGACACTGCCTGGTCCAAAATGTGGTTGTTTATGCTCCGAAATAGAGAGAAGCAGCGACTTGCTATGGCTGACCCATTTGTTCAACTTAAACCCACCTGTGGGTTATACTGGTATATACATATACTGGTAAGGTTTTTTGAAAGCATCTTAGCCTCTTCTCAGATCTTATATATCTTCAGATAATAAATCAATCATCAACGTAAAAGTTCCTGAGTACAGTCTTTACAACCTCTGTGTCATATTTGCCTATGTTGTCTTTAGCACATTGTTGTAGAGCGTAGGTAGCACAGCTTGGGGAAGATGTTGCTCCAAAGATGTGTACTACCATCTTGTATTACTTAAGATGCTTGTCCAGTTATTCATTAGGCCACCGCAAGAATCTGAATAGATCTGTGTTCTCCTCTGGTACCCTGACCTGATGGAACATGGCCTCTACATCCGCCATGAAGGCCACAGGTCCCTGGTGAAATCGTGTAAATACTCCAGTGACACTGATTGTAAGATCCGGGCCTTGTAGAAGCTGGGAATTAAGTGACATACCTTGATAGGTAGCTCCGTAATCAAATACTACCCTGAGCTTGTGCTTTTTTGGGTGGTACACTCCATGATGAGAGATGTACCACACCTTTGCATTGTCCTTCCATCTCTTCAGGTGTTATTTTTACAGCAAATCCCTTCTTCAGCATGTTGTCCATAAATGCTTTGTACTCATCATGGTATTGTATGTTTTTTGCTAACTTTCTTTTCAAGCTTAAAACCCATTGTTCGGCAAGACAACGATTGTTTGGAAATTTCACATCTTTACTTCGCAAAGGTAAGCCAATGCTCTAATGCCCCCTGTCCAGAGTTAATGACTTGGAGACCCTGTCCATAAACATGCAATCCTCTATTGACATCTCCAGTTGCTCTTTATGCTGGCACGCCGGAAAATCATACCTTACTTGTTGCTGCAATGCCTCCTCTAGTTTAACAATAGAAATTCTGTTTGCTGTAACTGTTTTATCAGCATGCATTGACATGAGGGGTCCATTAATGGTCCATCCTAAAGTGTTTTTTACAGCATAGGGACCATTTCCCTGGCTGTTTATGATCATCCATGGTTCAAGTACCCTTGGGACATTGTTTCCGATTAACAGTCCGATCTCGGCATTTATCTGAGGGATTCTCACCTCGAAGATATGGCCCTTGCGCCACATCCTCCTGACTGGGGATATTCTTGGCTTTCACAGGAATTGTACACAGAGTACACAGAGAGAGTACACATCAGGGAGATCCATGTACTCAGTGCTGTCAAATCCACATATTTCCATACCTGATACCAAACATGTTTTCACAACCTGTTCTTGATTCATGGTGCATAGTAAAATGCTGGTTCTGCTTCCTGTTGCTTGCAATTGACCAAGTAAAGACTCGGTGCAAAACGTTGCAGAACTACCTGGATCCATAAAAGCGTATGTGCAAATCCCCCTTTCACTCTTCTTCATTTTGACTTTCACTGGAACTATGGCAAGTTTGCATTCACGCTTGCTAGCCAGGTTATCATGCTGTTTTTCCATTTGACTCATGTCTACCAAAGCACTTGTGAATGTCTTGTCTGTCGGTTTTTTACCTTTTCTGGTAATATGCAGGATTGTAGGATGCTTTAGGGAACACACTACAACACATTTAAGTCTCTTCTTACAATCTTTGCTCATGTGTCCTACCTCAACGCATCCAAAGCATACTCCCTTTTTCCCAAAGAAACCCAGCTTGTCCTCATGGGTTTTCTTTTTTAACTCTGAACAAGAATCAAGACTATGGTCTCCTTGGCAGTGCAGACACACCTTGAAACGTCTCTTTTGACTTCTAACAAACCACTCATTTTAATGGACGTTGGTTGTTATTGGTGCCACACTGAATCCGCTTTTGGGCCTTCTGTCGATTGTGAAAACAGGCTTGTTTGTTATTACTGGGTTAGCCCTTTTGAGCTGGAAATTTAAGTGTCCAAACAAAGGATTCAATAAAATACTAGACTGTTTGCTCACAAAGTCCACAACATCTGCAAACTTTGCCCTGGCACCGTTGCGGTCTTGCAAAACACAAGTTTTAACTCTCCAATGTTCATACATCCCATATGGTAATTTACTGAGAATAACCTTCATATTGGTTGGATAATCCAACTCCTCCAAATATTCTATTGAGATCATGGTATTAAGGCATCCACAGAGAAAGTCTGAATAAGCATGTAAGGCTTCTTCGTCCTCAGCCTTAATAGGTGGCCAACTGAGAACTTTATCCAAGTAAGAGGTAGCGATTTTATGACGATCTCCAAAATGCTTCCTTAACAGCTTCTTTGCTTTAATGCAAATGGGGTTCATATATTGACAACTGTGCAGCAGTTCCCTAGGCTGCCCCATTGTGAATTGCTCTAAAAAATACAACCTATCTTGACTGTTTTCTGTCTTCCTTTCAATTCCATGTTCGAAAGCCCTTATGAAGAACTGGTAGTCCAAAGGGTCACCCTTAAAAATAGGTATAGAAACTGGTGGTAACGTGAACTGTCCTTGCTGCATCATAAGAGATACCGTTATTTTGTTTTAATTTTCCATTATCTTGATCATATGTTTAAATTCATGCATTTTGCTGACGTCAGTTGGAGGCACGTGCGTTGATGACTATGTGGTCATTTATTGCCAGTGATAGCATGTCTGACTGTGGTATTGGACGTGTTGTTCCTTGTTCATCAACAGAGCCTCCAGAAGATTCCTCTTTATGTAACTCAGGTATAGCATCCAAAGGAATACAGGTTATTGGGTGGGGTGGCAGCGTACTTTTGGAAACAGGTGTAGTTTCCTTCAATATGCGAGAACCAGAAATCATATTAGTATTATCCATGAGAGACACAGCCTGTGTGTACACATGTGCCATGTCCTGTAACTCATCCTGTTTGGGTATATCCTTATCCATCTGAAATGCCTGCTGAGCCAATTGAGTTTCCAAATAGTCATTTAAATACTCATTCATGGGATCCATTCTTGCGCCTGGTTTGACGCGCTACAGGTTGTCATTTTGTAGTAAAACTCAGAATCCGTTCTTCATTTTAACGTTTTATTTTTCTTGACATGAGCAGAATAACATGTTTTTTTCCTACCTTGCAGTATGGAGGTGCGTACATGTTGTGTTATTTCTTGACACGCTTGTCGCGGTCAAAAACCATAAAACCCACCTCACCCTCTGGAGAGCTCAGCTAAATAAACTAATGCCTGTCCCTCTGCCCAGGTGCTGCAGTCACCTGACTGGCTTAGAGGCGTGAACCACGCACCGCCGTACTAATAGGATACCTATCAAAGCAAAGGACAACACTCAAAGACAACACTAAATAAATAATATGTCAAACAAACAATACTTTAAAGCTTAATAAGGGTTGTGTGTGTGGGGGAAAACACTGACTGTTGTCAGTGCTTATGCACCGAACAGCAGTTGGGAGTACCCGGCCTTCCTGGAAACCGTGATTGGAGTCCTGTATGGGGCTCCAGTAGGAGACTCCATAATTCTAATGGTCTTCAACGTACACGTGGGCAATGATTGAGACACCTGGAGAGGTGTGATTGTGAGGAACGGCGTTTGTTGTTAGACTTCTATGCTAGTCATGGACTGTCTATAACAAACACCCTGTTTGAACATAAGGATGCACATAAGTGTACGTGGTACCAGAGTACCCTAAGTTGATCGAATTTGTGATCGTATCATCTGATCTGAGGCCACATGTTTTGGACACCCAGGTGAAGAGAGGGTCAG
Organism: Forbesichthys papilliferus; assembly: GCA_025399855.1. Taxonomy (NCBI): domain Eukaryota; kingdom Metazoa; phylum Chordata; class Actinopteri; order Percopsiformes; family Amblyopsidae; genus Forbesichthys; species Forbesichthys papilliferus. The sequence continues at coordinate 6,514 of JAODOY010001683.1, forward strand.
AGCTGGCTACCGATCGGTAACCCTCGAACACCGTGGTGGACACCAGTGGTCAGAGAAGCCGTCCGACTAAAGAAGGAGGCATTTTAGGGTATGTTGTCCCGGAAAACTCTAGAGGCTGTTGCAAGGTACCGACGGGCCCGAAGGGCTGCAGCATCTGCCGTTGCAGAAGCAAAACAGCGGGTGTGGGAGAGTTGAGGAGAAGCCATGGAGAAAGACTTTCGGTAGGTACCAAAGTGTTTCTGGAAAACTATCCGCCACCTCAGGAGCGGGGAACCATCCAAGCTGTGTACAGTAAGGATGGGACACTGTTGACCTCAACAGAGGAGGTAATTGCGCGGTGGAAGGAACACTTTGAGGAACTCCTGAATCCGACTGACACACACTCTACGATAAAGACAGAGCTGGAGGCTGATGGGGGATCATCATCAATTTCCCTGGGGGAGGTCACTGAGGTAGTCAAACAACTCCACAGTGGCAAAGCCTGGGGGGTTAATGAGATTCGTCCATAAATGCTAAAAGCTTTGGATGTAGAGGGGATGTCTTGGATGACACGCCTTTTTAACATCACGTGGAAGTCGGGGACAGTGCCAAAGGAGTGGCAGACTGGCGTGGTGGGTCCCCTCTTCAAAAAGGGGGACCAGAGAGTATGCCAATTACAGGGGTATCACTCAGCCTCCCTGGTAAAGTCTACTCTAAGGTCCTGAAAAGGAGGGTTCGGCAGATTGTCGAACCTCAGATTGAAGAAGAACAATGCAGATTCCGTCCTGGTCGTGGAACCACAAACCAGCTCTTTACTCTAGCAAGGATTCTAGAGGGGGCCTGGGAATATGCCCTTCCGGTCTACATGTGCTTTGTGGATCTAAAGAAGGCATATGACCAGGTTTGTGAGATACTGTGGGAGTATGGGGTGAGGGGGTCCCTTTTAAGGGCAATCCAATGCCTGTATGTCCAAAACGAGATCTGTGTACGGATTCTCGGCAGTAAGTCGGACTCCTTTCAAGTGGGGGTTGGTCTCTGCCAGGGCTGCGCTTTGTCACCAATCCTGTTTGTGATATTCATGGACAGGATATCAAGGCGTAGTCGTGGTGGAGAGGGGTTGCGGTTCGGTAGCCTAAGGATCTCATCGCTGCTTTTTGCAGATGATGTGGTCCTGATGGCATCATCGGTCCTTGACCTCCAGCACTCACTGGATCGGTTCGCATCAGAGTGTGAAGCGGCTGGGATGCGGATTAGCACCGCTAAATCTGAAGACATGGTTCTCAGCCAGAAACCAATGCGAGTGCCTACTCCAAGTGGGGAATGAGTCCTTACCCCAAGAGAAGGAGTTCCCGCCAAAGACTCGCCTTGATGAGAGGCCTGACAGATTTCATTTTCAAGTTGAGTTTAGTCCGTAAAAGCGCGGTGACTTAAAAATGTATTTGCATTTGAAGGGAGGCGCTGTTTATCATATTTCATTTGAATATGGTCCGTTGCAAAGCGCATTTGTCTTTGAAAATGAAGTTGTTATTTGGGATTGCATTTAAATTTAAATTGTGTCTACTGAAATGCGGGGGTTATTTTGAAAATGAAAATGCAATTATGGGATTGCATCTTCATTTGAATTAAGTCCACTCTAAAACGTGGAATTGTTTGACAATTAAAATGCCATTTGGGATTGCATTTTCATTTGAATTTAGTCCTCTATGGACTTCCATACAAATATGCATTTGTTTAGCTTTCGCCAGGCAATTATTTTTATCAACGAACCATTGATGTCACATGACAATAGCGGAACTGCAGAACTGCTTACTTTTTACTCAACCAGTAAGATGGAAAATATGGCTGGAAAGTTCAAAAGCACTGTTGGCATAGATTGATAGAAGATATTTTCCTTTAGTAAGGCTGTATCATAATTAATATAATTATTAAGTAACGCAATATCAGCTCAGTCATTATCAAGAGGCTAAGACATACAGTAAGATTATAAAGGCTCCTCATCAATATCACCTTTCACTATCAACAAGAACAAAAAGATGAAGTCTAACTCTACTCCAAGCTATGCAAGTGCATGCATTGCACTTTACATTTAGAAACACATTCAAGTGTATCAGAGGTTTTGGCTAAGTTAAGTCATGGTACCACCTCATCCAGCTGGAGTAGCTATTCTATTTAAAAATATTATCACCCCGTTTGCTTTGAAAACTAAGGCCTGGTTACTCCTTGGTTTGGAGACCTGGTGCTGCTGGAAGTGGTGTTGGAGGGCCAGTAGGAGGCACTCCTCCCTCTGGTCTAAAGGTCAAAAATCCCTGTGCTCCTGGGCAGTACATTGGACTCTTTTCTGTGTAGGGAGCCATCTTTCGGATGGGACATTAAACGGATGTCCAACACTCTGTAATCACTAAAGATCCCATGGTGCTTATTATTTATCAAAAGTGTATGGATGTTTATCCGGTGTCCTGGCCAAATTACCAATGTAGCCCTCATGCCATCATGGCTACCTAATCATTCTCAGCTTTAACTTGGTTTTATTGTCCTCTCTCCTCGTCCCCAACTACTCCCAGGCTGTTGCTGCAAATGAGAATATGTTCTCAGTCAACTTGTCTGGTAAATTTAAGTTATGCCACCCTTGAATTTAAGTTTGCCACCCCATGAAACATTTTCTAGAATCGCCAATGGGTACTGGCTCTGGTTTAAAAAATAACTACATGACCTGCATATTGGGGTAATCGGTTTTAGGTCTTTATTTAATAAATAATTACAGAAAATTGCAATTGTGAATGCATTTAGGAGAAAAAAAGCCACTTCAACTGTAACTATTGCGTGTCAATATGGTTTAAAGGCAGAATGATTTGTTAAAATGTTTTTGATCAAAGCACCAGAAAATATACATTTTTAACATAACAAAAAGGTTGGGATTGTTTTATCAGACATCTAATTCTGAGAGCTGAGTTGTCTTTTAAATGAAGTGATTAAAACCCAGGATCAAACTAATTATGCTGTACAGCTCAATTGTCTACAAGGAGCTACATTTAGCATACATATACATTTTGATTTATTAATCAAATAAAGACATAATATCAGAACAACAGAATCCTCTGGCTAGCTATTACTAACTAATTTCAAGCTAGTGCTACAGTAGAAGAGTACTATTCAAAAAGATGACCATCACTTGGCAAACCTGACAAAAAGACGGTTGACATATTGTACATAATCAAGTAAGTGGCATCTTTGTTTATACAAGCTAACAATATTTTCTAATCATTTTGATGGTGGTAGCATCCATGTTCTTCAAAAAAACTGGTTTGAATATTATTGATTTGGAATGGCACTCTTCATAAATTTCCCATAGACATCCAATTCAATCCTGAACAAAAAAAGTATGGCTTGACAGTTCATTGAAAGGCACAACAAGGCTTTTTGTTATCTTGCAAAGTCCTGCGGCAGCAAATGTTCATCATTCATATATTAAAAGTAAAAAAACAACACAGGAGCAAAGAAACAGGAAATACACAATTAGAACAAGATCGCACAGATTGTACAATCTACAAATGATGCATAGAAAAACAAGTTAGTAAAACATTAGGAAATGGTGGCACAATCCTAATTTGGCAATCACAAACCAATAGTGAGAGCATTAGCAATCCAGCCCGCTCACCCGCCCCCTAGCCCTTATTTTTTTGCATACAGTGTTGTCTTGATGAAAGGAAGATCCCATCATTTGCCTTCGTACTTTGGATTCACGACGGTTGTGACAGCACTCTTGTAAATAGGATTCTCACCCTGACGAAGAGACAGAACAGAATCCAGTGTGAGTTTACCATGGCTGTATACAAGTACAGTCTGGCTAGAATCAACAACACGCATAAAACTCTTCAAATTATATTATGGCATCTATATTTCTGTTCAGTGTGTTGACTGATACACTGCATTTAGACCGTGATGTACATATTAGACTAGCCCATTAGGAAACAAGTGGTATTTTCAGCTTACTTTAATTGCTTTAGAAAGTAAATTTCCATATTACACAGTTTTTCGTATTGCAATGTATCCTGATACACATTATTTATGTTTCAAACAGAATGAGAATCCTCATCCACAATGATCTAAATGTATTTGAAAAAACATAATGGCTTATGCACAGACATGTCAACAAGTATGTGATTGACTAAGGACCAAAAAGGAAAATATTACTGAGAACGCAATCTCATTGATACCAGGGCCTCATCATAAGTTACATATGTTTTTCAAATATTTAAAAAGCAATTAATTTTACCTCTCTATTGAACCTTTCATGGGGTTATCCAGAGTATGCTACTGGAGAGAATCTGAATAATTTTACCCATGAAATGCATCATCAGGGTTCGTAAGGTCATGAAAACCTGGAAAAGTTATGGAATTTGAAAATATAAATTTCCAGGCCTGGAGAAGTTTTGGAAAACAAGTTTTGGAAAAGGTATGTAACTCTTCTTTACAAATTCCTGCAAAATAGTGTTGTTTATTTGAGATCTAATGATTTTTTAAAATATTGGTTCAACAATAGGTTTTCATTCGGCCAATCACGTAACTTGGCGTTATGTTATCTGCGCTGGGTAACTAACGTCAGACTCCGACTGGAGTTGATTTTGTGAGATGTAAGGCAATGCCAGAAAATGCATACCGATTTTTACAAAGTAACAAACTCAGTTGGGATGAAATTTGTATTGTTACCCCTCCACATCTCCACATCTTTATAGATACATAATTTGGTAGGTTATAGAAAATCACAAATAACCAGGCTATATGAATAAATATGTTATACCCTCCATTTGCTCATGATTATGTTTAATACTTGCAATCAAGAATTCTGTGTAGTAGCCTATGCCTTTTACATTAGACTAGTATGGTTCGGATCGCGTCAGGGTTTTGAGCCATGGAACGGATCTTTTTTTTTTCCAGTAGACTATGCTTATATTTAACCATACTGGTGCAACTTTGCTTTCTATGTTTTACGTAAAGGGTCTCTTTCTGACTTACTGACTCTAGATGTCACACTTAGAGCACCAGCATGCTTTGTTGGTCCCACACACACTCGCTAACCTGCACAGGTGGCTAGACAATCCATAAAACAGAAGAGCTGGGATAACTACAAACACAGAGGAAGTGTGATGTAATTCTCTGCTCAGGGCGCAATTTACCCTTCGTTCAGGATGGTGGAACATTTGCTACAAGTTCAATGAACTCAATGGACTGAACTCAATGGACTCCACACCAGGTTACAAAAAAAAAAAACACCAGGTTACAAAAACAGGAGTTGGGCTGTCCATATAGGATGTGGGTTGAACAACGCACACATGGCTAACAACAGCAATGCGATCGTTTGTGTTTTACTGCTTCAGATTATTGTGTTTCAGCAGTACAGATGCACAAGATGATGATAGAAACAGCGTGGCTCTAGAACCACTTATGTCGGTGCATAGCGCACCGTCCAATTTAAGGATATGTCCATAATGGCCGTGTCAACATATTCAATTTCGGAATTTCATAGCATATTCATATTTATGATGTAAATATGTAATAAAAGCGACATTTGGTAATGGTACTAGTTATGATGACTTATAATAAAAAATGAAACACTTTGAAAATTTGCAGCTACACTTCCTACATGTCACTGAGTAACACTCGCCACGCCCATTAAATGGAGCAAAAGTAGTTCAAGAACGTTTTTAACGTTTGAGGAAACGGGTCGTTCAGTGAAAAAGTTCAGTGAATGCTCAGAACCATCAGTCCACTGAACACACCCAGTGTTATAATACTGTATATCTTACATAGAAAATAGTTGTTTGCTGCTACATTCATTTTTTAATTATTGATATAACTTGACAGTTACATTAATTATTATTTAATCTAATTTTATCTCATTTCTGAGATTGTAGCAAACTTCTAACATCAAATACAATGCTCAAAAAAATAAAGGGAACACTAAGATAACACATCCTTGATCTAAATAAATGAACTAATCGTATGAAATACTTTCGTCTTTACATAGTTGAATGTGCTGACAACAAAATCACACAAAAATCATCAATGGAAATCAAATGTATCAACCCATGTGTGATGGCCGTGACTACAGCCACACATTTAATTTAAGTACTTGCACCACACTTGCACATACCCACATGTTCATT
>JAODOY010001684.1:0-12655 GCA_025399855.1 Forbesichthys papilliferus
ACCAACCATGCACCACCATGTCGCCACCATTAGCGGAACCCCGGAGACGACACCACAGAAGCACTAAATAACCCAATTCACGACACTCCTCCCAGAACCTCCAATACTGAATCCTCTACCAGTAAACATAAAGTGGGACATGTTTATATTTGTAGGTAGCCTACAGACAAATATAACATTGTCCTGAGTTATTGTGATTAGAGACATTATTTATCTGACATATTTTATGTATATAATTATTGTTTATTATTATTATTATTATTATTATTATTATTATTATTATTATTATTATTTGTATTATTATTATTATTATTATTATTATTTTAAAAATGATTGCCGTCCGCGACTGCAGCTGCTTTTATCTTATAAAAAATATTGGCTTTACTAAGGGTTAGGGTTAAGGTTTATATCTAAGAAGCTATGTGTTTGTTTGCTATGCAAAATACCCTTGTTTATATTTGGAAACTTAGATTAGTCTATGTAACATGATGGTTATATAGGCCTAGGTAAAAAATAGTATGGGCCTCGGAACATCAGTCAAGCGAATAAACGAGTCTTGTTTTCTCTTTTCAACACGGTAATCAATATTGCACGGACCAAATTCTGCCCATACCGCGCACGCGCTGGATTTATAAGCATATCTTCTAAAGGTCTCAATCTTCCATTAGATTTTCATGATAGTTTAACGTCGTAGAAGGAGCCATATACTCTGGTATCATGGCCGGAGATGAAGACGAGGTCGACAGTAAGGTAGAGTTAGATTCATGTTTTTCATTTAACATTTTGAGAACAATACGCGTTCTGCTTTCTACCGGTATTGTAGGTAAATACACCTTGCTTATGTAGTCAAATGTGTTAATAATTGTAAAAATGTAATTCTGTTGATTTGTTTGTTCATTCGTTTTTATACAGTGTGTGTTTTCTGGGGTTCCATTAGGGTTTTAGATTGTTGGGTATTCTAGATGTCCAAAACACTCCTTGTGCCAGAGAGGCCGTTCTGCATGGAGCTGGTGGTTCATTCGCTTTTGGCTTGTTGCACTTCCTGGCAACCAGTAAGTCAACTTTACTACCCATCTAGTCAAAATTAATTTTAACTGACATAAAGTAGTCGAAACCCAATTCTTCCAAATTGTAAGAGCACGCATTTCATCTAGATAAGAGCATATTCCATCCAGCAAAACTCAGGGACCGGTGTTGGACTGGAGCCCATTGTTTACTTAATGTTAAAACCAAATCTTGCCTGCTCTCCTGCATGATGTAGCCATGTCCAACAGCTGTGCCAGCACCATATTTGGCTTCTCCTGCTGTAGAGTGCCTGCTTCACCTGGGTTAATAGACCATTTATATTACTGTGACCACTCACTCCCTCTCTCACTCCCTCTCTTTTGTCTAAGAGGGGCAGTGGTTTACATTACATCTGTAAAAAAAATAATCCTAGGTGATTGCTAATACTGAAGACTTCTAAAATGTTGTGTCTGCAGGTCGAGTGAGGAGGTCGTTTGATGTAGGTTTTGCAGGCTTCATGTTCACCACACTGGGATCGTGGTAGGTCTGCAGGATAACACAGACACGTCCTCCTGTCCTGCCTGTCACTTACAGGCCTCACTGTTACTGTCTGTCCAGGGTCTACTGCAGAATGAACAACTCTAAACTGCGTGTGCAACAGAGAGTTATCCAGGAAGGTCTCAAGAACAAGGTCATCTATGAAGGGACATACTTGGACCCTACGAGCAAATCCAACGGGAAGACACCTCCTGGTCCTTCGTGACCCTGCTAAGCCTCTTGTAGTCAGGCCTACCCAGCCTAGAACCTCCAGCGTTTAATTGGGCCCTGCACATTACAGAAGGCTTCTGTATTAAATGAATGAGCAGGTTTGAATGATCATTTAAAATACCATATTCAGAATCACAATCAGAACGTTGTTCTTAGGAAAGTTTCTTTATCTTCCTGGTGCCATTACCAATGAAAGCATAACATTGTTTTTATACTTTGTATTTCAGAGCACAATATGTGTTTGGAAATAATTCCCTGTCATTAAATGGCCTTGTTTATTGAGAGAGTGGGTGTAATACTGTGAGTTGTTAAACAATTTCACAGTTCTGTAACACAATTGAGTTTATTCAACAGGCCTTTATATTGTACTGTATATTTGACAGTGAAATGAGTCAACCGATTTACAGATTACGTTGTGTTTTTAAAGTGATTTTTGCTTGTGGTAATTAAATGTGTATACTTGATTACTATTGTATGTACTGTAGTCTTTCAGTTGTAACTGTTTAGTGGAATTAGGATACAGTATCATGCAAAAAAATCACACATTACATCTATATGATGACATTTATATTAAAATTTTGAATATATTAATGTGTTAAGTGTTCGGTGATAAAGTAACGTATTGAGCTGTAGTTTCTTCAATTATCCAGTAGATCCTACCTAATGATGTGTTTTATTTTTTATAAATCAGAATTCTGCTAGTAAACCTAATCCCATTGCCAGACTTCTCAAAATGATATGATGATGATATCAACATGTGTATATATGGTATGATGTAATGTACATTATTATATAAGAAGGACCAATAAACTTACTGGGCAAAAGAGCTGGGGGTGAAAGTGGATGCTCCTCAAGCATTACAGCAATGTTCTGGTGTGAAAGTGCATGGCACTGAGCCTGTTTTCTCTCCCCATAATGCATGTGGTTTTATGATGCCAAGATGATTGTGCTATGACTTCCCCTGCACCAGAGCAGTGCTTTCTCGCTAACCTCTCCCTCTCCAGACACACAACCACACATGTAGCAGAGCATTTGTGTTGCCTTGTATTTTTCAGATTGTGGAGTTTTTAGCATTTTCTTTTTTGCACCTTTGGTCTTCCATGGTTAGGCTTATATGGAGCTTTGTACAAAAAGTGAAAAATGATCAATTACTAAAGACTAAATAGTAGGTATACCTCAATAGTGTCAATTGTTGGCTTAGTTGTATGGTTATTTCTTACAGCGTGTCAAGTGAAATAATGAAAGAATACGTTAAATGCATTCTGATACGTGTTAAGATTATAAAATAATCAATATCACAAATAATATTTGCTCACATGGTTATTGAATCCTATAGCATAGGTCAAGGTTAATTTGAAGACCTCAGCACACTAAAACTAAGTAATGCTCACAGAAGTTAAATAACCAATGGTGTTATCACTTTTAGACTCGCAACTTAATTTGCACATTCACTAGCAAACAAATTAAGAGATCAAGTCTAGACTCTTGTTCAGCTGCTCTCTGCCTTCAATGCAAATTCTATATTATCAACACATCCGTGTTACCCATTCACAGTCAACATGTTGATTGGGCCCAGTTATCGGAGTGGTTTCTGGAGACAAGGCTCTTTCATTCTATTGCTTTGCTGTAGAACAAATGCCCTTTTTATAGGTGTCACAGAAGCCTGATGCAAATACAGTACATATACAAATACACACTGAAGATGTAATTGCTAATGTTTACTGGAATTCAAGGTGACTTCTTAGACACATCTCATGTTAGAAACAACCGGCAGGTTTTCCAAATGTTAAGGCTTCTACAAGGAATTCCAAAATGCTATCTTCATTCTATACCGACTGCATTTCAAAGTAATTGCCCTAGCATTTATCACAGGTAAGGTTAATATTTCAGGTTAGGAAAATAATAAGAAAATACAGTTTTAAAAAGGGAATTGAGAATATGATTTGATTATTTAAATATTAAATGGCCGCAAGAGAGAAATATTGGCAGTAAAACAGCATACTGTGTAGCTTACAGATGTTTCCTGTAGAGTAGTTTAGATGATGCTGAATGGAAAACGATACACTTGCTATCTTATTGCTGGAAGCATAATTGTAATTTTGTCAAAGTATGTATTGTGGCATTGAGAACAAAATTGTTTAGAGAGATTGTTATTTACTTTTTAAGACATTAAGCTTAAGATATCCTGAAGCAATTTACAAGGTGTAGCATACACCAGTGTACTTAATCTTACATTCTATAAGTAACAATATTATTATTATTATTATTATTATTATATATATTAGAAGAAACCTGTCTTATAGGGAGAACTCAAAGCTAGGAATAATGTTAGTTTTTAATATCAAAGTAGGTCTGTGATTGTCAATGAACAGTTTGCAAGCATGTTTGTAAACATGTTTGTTTGGGAAATGGATGTATACTTTAAGTGTGACAGATACAGGCAATTCCATAAAATGTAGCTGGTGATTGATGAAATACAGGAATCTCTATAAAGCAGATATGATAAAGGCAGTAACATACAATGATTGTATATGAATGCAGAACATTAAAGAACAATACTGAACATTATAGGACACATATTTTAGGGTTCTTAATAGATTTAATGTATGTTTGGGGGTACATTATTGCTGGTATTACATTCTATATCTCATTTGTGGCACATAAATGGAACCCTAAATTGTAGTACTTCCGGGAAAGGAAGGGGTTAAAAGCTACTTAAACTACCCCAATAGAGCCGCACATAAGCCTCAGCCTATATCTGTTTTAATAATTATAATATGAATAATTATTAATATCTTTTTTACTTTTTTTTTGCCTTGCTGGTTCCTTTACAGGTATGGGTCTCCATGTGGGGAACAAAATCATCTACTCCTCATCTAATTCTGGCACATCCTTTTTAAAGTTTGCAAAAATGGCAAAGAATATGAAAATGGATCTGAATCAACTCAGCAGAAAGGAAAACAAATATATGAAAAAAAAACTTTAAATGCCCAATGCCTGTGACATGTAGCATATATTTATTTTGGATAAGCAACCCAATTCCAGAAATTGCATTCACTCATTGCAATTTGCTCTCTACCATTTTGATTTGCACACAATCACACTTTGCTTGTGTGTTGGCAGTCAAATAACACTTTCAGGACCTCTGTATACAATGGACAGAAATTAAGCCACATTATTAATAAGAAAGCCTCATATGGCTGTTAATAACATAGTGACATCACTCGTCACTGTCTTCAGCAATGACACAGTCAACAACAGCACGTCCTCGATAGACTATGCAGCCAAAGTGGTTGGTTGGTTGACGTACGGCATTGGGCTGCCCGCCATTGGATTGGCCATTTTCGCTCTCAAGAAGATGTCAAAAGGTTTGTATGTATGGTTATTGCTGATAAAATATATTTAATGTATCCCTACAAATAGGCTACTGTACAGACATGCATAAATCACTGCATTTATTATTAAAATAGCCTAAGCCTACTTTGTTTTCATAATATAGCCGTGCAGCATTGACAAACAGCAGTGTCAATAGGCCTATGACTGTCTTAAAGATGTAGGCTATTTGCCTACAAGCATTAACTAACTAACTAACTAACTAACTAACTAACAAAAACATTTTTCTTCATCAAGGTGAGAACAAGATTCCCATTTACGTAATTTGCCTACTGGTCTCTGACATCATGAGTTTTTTAGGGAGGTCAAATGCAGTGAGTGACAGCGTCATCTCCTCAGACACAACCACGCTCATCTTCTACTTTGGCATCGTCTCCAACATCACCTTCATGTCGTGCATAGCACAAGAGCGCCATCTGCAGATGGCTTACCCACAGTGCATTGGTTGCTTCACCAGACTCAAGCATTCTACCATTATTTCCTTGGGCATCTGGGCTGCACCGTTTGCTGTGCTGACACTTGCCATTCTCAAGTACTACTTCTGGTTTGCCGTGGCTATGCTAGCCCCCTTTCCGTTTCTCCTGTTTTTTGCCATGGACTCCTGGCGGGCTCTACACTGCTGCCAGTCGTCTCCCATGACAGCAGAGAAGAGGAGAACAGCCTGGGGACAAGTGGTCATCCTCACTAACTACACCCTCATCCACCTGCCTTTCATCCTCACCATTCTCCTGGAGTCTCTGGCTCTTAAAAAGGAGGTGCCCTACCTGAGTCTGGCCTCTCACCTAATGCTCTACCTTAGCCCATTAGTGGATCCCTTCATCTATGTATTAATGGCCAAAGGTCCCAGAGAGGTTCTGGCATTACTGCCCTGCTGTAACAAGAGCAGGCCGGCGGAAAAGGCCACGAGTCCCACTGTGGATACAGTAGCAGAGGCTCTAGAGACAAGACTCTGAGGTTTCTTATATAGGACAGCAAATGGTGTCATTCCCATTTCAAGATAGACTGTGTTTTAAGCTGAGTTACTCCTTGGTTTTATTATGCTACATTAAACACTTAGTTCAGTTCGTGTATTTGATGCAGACAAGAATGACCTGTGCTAGAAAATCACAGTCGTGTTTCTTTTTCTGGATTGGTGACGGTGATCCAACTGCTTGTTAATAGCCTATTGACACACCTCTACCTTATTAACTTACAGACCGACTTTAAACCACACCTGTGGAGCTTGCAATGGTCTCATCGGACTAGGCCTCCCACTCCCTTCTCCCTGGTGTATTATAAAACAATAATGCTGACAAGTTAATGTGGTAGGCCTTTAATAACATTAATACAGGATAGACATCTGTTCATATACACAGAGGTCAGGTGTAAATGATCTAAAGTCTGTTTTGCAGGTTGGACTGAGGTTTCTCAATGAATGATCACATATCATTGAATCTAAACAAGGATGTCATTGGACACAGCAATTCACTTTGATGTACAAGGAAATGTATTATTTCACATAGCATATAACCCTGAAGATGACATGCTGCTGTCATTATCCAGACAGAACAGAAATGTGGGCTATGACATCTGGTGTCTGATGATAACTTATTGACTAATGTAGCTTTGGATAAAAGCGTCTGCTAAATGCTGTAACTGTAAACTATCGAAAGATTGCAATGGTACAGCCTGATCTAATTGATGTAATATAATTTAAGCATTTCAAAATGTGATTCTTTTTTTTTATATCAAGCAATAAACATAATTTCGTTTGCTAGGATATATTATTAAGAAAATACAAATAGAAATAAGCATTCTATGTACATACTGTATATTATCAATAAGAGATCTAGTTGAAATGATAATAATCCAGCAAAAGATCTATGAACTCTTGGAAACCTTGTCCAACTATTTACCTTTCTGTGTGAGATGACAGACAGGTTGTTGTCAGGTAAATGGTAAGGTAAAAGTGAACCTATCAAATAAATAAAAATAAAAACAAGCACAGCCACTAGGGGCCGCTGATATAACTCAAAACAATTATATTCCATCCCAGAAGGTAAAAATTCCAGTATATAAAAATGTCAACATAGTATATTATTTAAATTGTTTAAAAAAAGGTTACATATTTCACTTTTAAATATGTGATATTGCCATACATGTTTGTCTAATTTCAAAACCTTAGATTTTATTTTTTAAACTCATACAAAGTACTGTGTTCCTTTGCAGTTTGTTTTGGTTTTATAGGGTCCAACTTAACATTCTCATTTATTAAAAATGTTTGATTTACTATAACTGAATAGATTAATTACACTCAATTTCAAAAGATGGCTATTTTTGCAGTGCAACATTGTGTAGGTGAGTATATAGCTGTATGGAGGATTAAGGCAATACACTTGGCAGCATCACACAAGTATTACACACACACACATTCATACAAATACAAATAAAAACACACTCACATACACATACCATTGTAAACAAAAGCTATTTTTTAATCAATTAACATTTTCAAATATCTGTGACTGTTCAAAGCACAACAAGAAAAAATGTGGAAAGAAAAAATTATTACAAAGCCTTTTTTTGAAGTCCTGAGTTTATCGAACATAAAAAAAGACCAGTGGCTATAAGGATAAAACAAATCTGACTGCCGTGGAAAAAAGCAAATGAATAATAAAGAAATAAAATAAAATATTCAGTCATTATCTCATAGATTAGTTGTTTAGTCACTATGGCTAAACAGGATAATTTATTTAAAAAATAAAGTTTATTTCCAGCTCGTACTGTAGTTTTACAGGACGTATATTGTATGTATTACTTTTTAACACGACACAGAAACATGGTGAACATTTCTTAGAGAGATAAAAGGTTACCACAAATCGAAACTGTTCATTTACAGATTTCTAAAGTAAATGAACAGTCAGAATAATGAACAACAAATAAATAAATGTTTTCTCCCAAAACACAGTAAATACATAAACTGGAAGGTGTTTTGATCAGCACATTTCGTGTCAAAAAGTAATACAAAATGATGTAATCCTAAACTTGGACGTGTGAACAAAATAAAAGAAATTAAAAAATGTATTACAAAGCATTAAAGAACTGACGTCTCATTATTCAGCCAAGAACTATTCTTTTAGTGAATAATGTAACCTGATTTACCCAGGACAACACAAGTTGGCTCTTTTTAGCACCAATCTTCTTCCCAGTCAGTCACATTTACTCAGTACTGCAGCAGGTAGGTCGCCTAGTGCCTGGCTATAAGGCACCTCAGCAGTAGCTGTTGATGGAGTGTTGCCCATTTAGTGAAATATACCAGGAAACCTTTGTGGGCACAAGCTACCCTTGGTTAATAAATCAATAAACTTATTTAAATTCAGTTTATTCTAGAATAATTTGACAATTACTACATTGAGAAAATTATTTGATTATGGTTAAAAGTGACCACACTGACTGTGATCTACTCCCTAAAGTATTTTAATATGACTTTAGGCAGTGGGGTAAGGGAGCATATAGGGTCACATGTAATCAACACATGAGCAACGGCTGCACAGATAGGTAGGTAAGAGGCAATGTACTGTAGACGAGTGGAGTATGGATTCATGCTACTTTTTACATTTTAGAGCCAAGGTCACTATAATAAGCTCTCATTTGCTTTGCTGTGCACGTAGAACCCAAAATATGTGCCCTAAATCAGTTTCAAGCTAAAACAATGTACCCGGTGTGCTAGTTTCAAACACACAATCCTGAACACAAGTGTCTACCTAAATGCAACTGTTACCAGTGGCTGGGAGATAAGACAATCCTTAGGTAACACTGTTTTTTTCAAGGACACTTGACAAGGATAGACATTATTGATGGGGTATACCTGGGTTATTCTGGTTACAGCTGATTCATGAGCCTAACCTCTTGTCTGTGGGCCGGTCTGCAGGCCCGGGCTAAATGGGAGAAGGTTCAGTTCTGCACCTTGCCACATGTTGCAAATATATTCGAGAACCTGGTCTCTACAGACTTGGTTTTCAGACCCTGACATTCCAAACACTGGGATCTCCAAATACCTTTAAACATGCATACAAGATGCTAACATCTGGATGAACCAGTAGAAAGAGTCCATTCTATAAAATGAGAAAACGTCGTTTGACGTTACATACAGTATATTATTTCAGACATGAAGTCTGGAAGAAAGTCTGAAGAAAAATAAAGCCACAGACTTTTCCCATTCCTTAACCTTATGGCTGGTAAAAGAGTGGAACGCCCTGACTAGGACCGGGTGTAGTCTTCTCCCCCTTCACAGTTTCCTTTGATACATCTCAACAACACTCCAGCCATTCATAGATGGCGTTCTGACCCAGAGAGCAATAGGAGACTGTCGACTGCCTCGCTCAAGGACACTTGGGACGGGGCAAGCGTCTTCTTGACGGACGCCGTCGGTGTGTCTGCGGAGAGTTCCTACGGTGCACCCTAGCGGCGCGGCTGGTAGCGGGGGTGCCGGGGGAAGGAGGTGGGGCTGGAGGAGGAGGAGGAGGGGGAACAGGGGGACATGATAGAGGCCAGGGAGGCTGTGGCGGCCGCGTCCTCCGCCTCCTCCAGCTCCTGCCTGGCCCCATGGAGCTCCTGGCTGACGCTGGACTGCAGGGCAGCAGGGGTCAGCCATTCCTTGGGAAGGCAGCTCTGGAGAAAGGGTACGCAGGAGCTGAAGTAAGCCAGGCGGTTGACCCAGCGGGGGATCTCCCGGCCACACAGGATCTGGAGGGGGCAGACAGGATGTGGGCTGGATGTGTCTGTGTGCAGCACTGAGCTAATGGTAGTACCGTTAGGACACTGTTGTAGACAGATCCATTACACCCAATGATTATTTCACTAGTCAATAGATCTGTAGATTCTTGTTTTTCTATTAATTAACCTATGCAATTATGTTTGGTGGTAAAGTAAAGCAATAACTGGTACAAAATGTTCTGAATCCGAACAAACGTGATGAAATCGGACATGTTTTTTATATGGAATAAAAACACATTTTGGTTGTAATTGGCATCTTTGGCATCACCAACCTACATTTAATTTCTTAATTGAAATACAATGAATATTAATCCCTATTAATAATTATTCAATTGATTGATTAACCCTTACATCATAATGTCCATGTTTTGTTGTGCTATTTTTATAATTATATTTGTCAAATTGCTCAGAGTGACAGTTAGCAGCCTAAATATCTACATTCATTCATACTACAGGTCTAGTACCAGGACGACATGTGTGTCTGTGTCTTAGTTTGTCTGGTGTCAGATGGCTGACAGAGTGATCGCTACACCCAGTATTCACACGTGCACACACGCACACGCACACACACACACAGTCCTTCCTCAGACACAGACAGCAGCATAGCTCTCAGGTTGTCTGAACAGCTCACCTTTGTCAACCAGCCAATGCTATTACACCACTAAGTGAATTCCCCCATAAGGCCATAATTATGGTCCATTAAGCTAAAATGGTCTTGTCCAGACACATGGTCACACAGACAGCTACAGTGTGCGGGTACAACTACAAACAAGTTAAAAAACAAGCCACATTTCACTATATGCTCCAGAAGCCATTTCAAGCATGGTAAAATGCATTAGTGAGCATTGAAGATTTAACAAGAAATTTAACTTCAATGGTTTGTTAGCAGTTACTACTGTATCTAGATCAGGGGTGGGGAATCCTGGTCCTGGAGAGCCGCTGTCCTGCATATTTTAGATGTCTCCCTGCTCCAACACACCTGATTCATATGAGTGGGTCGTTAGAAGCCTGATAACGACCAATTCATTTAATTTGTATCAGAGAGACATGGCCCTCCAGAACAAGGATTCCTCACCCCTGATCTAGAGTCAACAGTTTATCAAAAGTTTAATAGGATTTTAAAGTAATATAAGTCTTACCAAGTTCACATCCATTAAGATAACAAGCAGTGGACTAGCCTAGTTATCCCAGGTCTGCACATACGGTGCTATAGACTCAGCCTCTTCCATTCATAAGCGATACAGTACATAAGCATCTCTGTGCTGAACATCTGATACATATAATACCCCAGTAAGCTTAACAACACTTTCGGGAAGTAGTACTGTTGATTTTCACTGGCTGTTGGCATTGTCACGAACAAGTCATCTGTATGCGTAACTTTGGTGTGACACTAGTGCAGTTGCTTTATTCACTAATTTAAGTTTTTCCATTCATTTCAAGCAGTTCAAGCCTAGATTTACAAGACAAGCACACCACCATACTAGCTTTCCCAACAAATTCCTCTGTATAATTTTAACGTCCGACTTGTTTACTTGTTTATTGAGTTACGTAGTTGGTTGTCCTGCATGTCAATAATAATAATAATAATAATAATAATGTCAAGTCGCAGCTTTGTTTCCCAGACTTTACACATGTAAACTGGCTCTGCGAGACTAAAGGCCCATTTATACTTCTGCGTCAAAGCTACAGTGTCATCTACGGATATGGCCTAACCAACGAGTTGTAGGCTGTAGGCTGATGTGCACCTCTTCAAAAAACTGCCTGTCTGTTCGTTCGTCCGTCCGTACGACGATTCGACGCAGCAGTCTTGTGGATGCAAGCCCATATGCGTAGTGCTATGGAATTCTAAATGTTTATTACAACGCCATAGCCTTCATGCATGAACAGTCTGTCCCCCTTTGACAATCTTGGTATAATTATTAGATTAGCTGGAAAGAAACATTTTTATATGTCTTGCTTGAGCTATTATTAACCAAGACTAACCTACAACTACAAATGACTGGGATTCCCTTGTTATACGGACAGCGAAAAGCATTAAAAAAGTTTTTTAATCTATTTTGTGTCAGCATGGTTGTTTCCTATGATGTTGGTGTAACTAAGAGATTCGCTGGAAATACATATTTTAATATGCTTATTTCAAAACATTTACATTTACAAACATTTATATGTGTTCTAATTCAGGTGCATAACCAACACATGGCACTTCCGCATTTTGCCGCTTCGCATGTGCAGTCAACACGCGCAGGTCCGCGCATCCGAAGCAGAAGTACAATATGTTGAAGATACAGGCTGATTTGACTTTCAAATACACTATCACCACACTACACATAATTACATTATTCATTTTGTAGGAAAAAAAAACCTCCGTCCGTGTAGGTTATCTTTGGTATAACTTACCACGGCATTCCACCAGCATGCAGGCAGCTTCATGCATCATATATTTGTTCCTACGCTTCCTGCCACTGTGATGTCACATTATTAAACATCAGGAATAAACCCCATGGAGGTGTAGCGCATGTGTGTGTATATGCTTTGGCTCATGCTACAGTTGCAAGAAAAAGTATGTGAACCCCTTGGGATTATGTGGAGTTTTGCATGAATTGGTCATAAAATTTGCTCTGAACTTCATCTAAGTCACAACAATAGAAAAACACAGCCTGCTGAAAATAATACTACACAAACATTAGATGTTGCCATGGTTTAATTGAACATAACATGTAAACATTCACAGTGC
>JAODOY010001685.1:1762-12655 GCA_025399855.1 Forbesichthys papilliferus
CCCCCCCCCCCCCCCCCCCCCCCCCCCCCCCCCCCCCCCCCCCCCCCCCCCCACAGAGAGCATTTGCTTTGCTCTGGGATGGTGGTGCGTCTAGTGTGACATCTAGTGGTACAAAGTCACAGAGCAACAGTAATAGGCAAAAAACATTTAAAAAAAAAAACACTTTCCCAGTTTAAATAGGCCTGAATTGACCTGTAGATTTTGTGAACCGTTACACCTAAGCCAAGGTCACCTAAGCCAAGGGCACAGCTCAGACACAAGTACATAGTTTCCTCAATGATGAGAAGCAATAGTCCTTACTTGAGATGCAGCAAAGTCCAGTTTCTGCAGGCCTGTGATGTAACGGTTCCTGAGGGAGTTAACCTCCGCCCGCTTGGCGTTCAGAAGAGACTTGAAGGTCTGGATGAGCTCCAGGTAGGACGTGGGTGTCACATAGTTGTGCCTCCTCAGTCTGGAGTAAAAGCGCTCAGACATCTCCTGCGCACTGGTGTGGAAGATCTTGCACATCTCCACCACTCTAAGACGACATCAGATAAGCAGCAACGACACAAAGCAAAACCAGTGGTTATTTACAGTACGTAACCAATGGCATGATTAAACTTGTTTGCTATTGTTATTTCACAATTATTTTTAATGTAACTTTAATTATTTTTATTTTTACTGTCTTTTACTGTTTTAGATAATTACTGGCTGACTGCAATTAGTTGTATTAGTTGATGCTGCTTTTACACTGTCTACCTACTGTAATGCTTGTGAAATTGTGCACACATCTTTGGTATGATTGCAATGTATAACTATGATGATGATGATGCCAGTGTGCAATGCAGAGGCCTTGAGCCCAAGACACATTTTCCTATAGGACAAAAAAAGTATACCACCTTACCTTAATCAACTGACCATTTATTTTATTTTATGTCTACCAGTGTGGTTGTTGACGTAAATATGACGCACACTCACTCTGTTCGTAC
Source organism: Forbesichthys papilliferus (assembly GCA_025399855.1). Taxonomy (NCBI): domain Eukaryota; kingdom Metazoa; phylum Chordata; class Actinopteri; order Percopsiformes; family Amblyopsidae; genus Forbesichthys; species Forbesichthys papilliferus. Next base: position 2,731 of record JAODOY010001685.1, read on the forward strand.
GTCACTCTCCAGTTCCACGTCTTCTAAGAACCTGTGTGCCACCATCTCCAGTGCATCCGTGGGCCAAGCCTGGAACCAGTCAATGGTGCAGCAGTTGATCAGGGAGGGGAACATCCGTAGACGACTCCGGAACGCGTTGCCGATGGGACTCATGGCTACCGATGAGCAGCGGAGAGAAAAAAACAAAACAACAAAGCCACACATTCACAGTTCTAAGAGTGTAAGCATAAATAATAACACCCAGAGAGAAAAGCAGATTTAACAGCGAGAAGCGTTAAGTGTCTGCTACCAATCCTCTACAGCTAACACCACACAAAGGTCACGTGGCTCACCGAGCACAATGTGAAGGTTGGCCTTGATGCGCTCAATGAAGAAGCTGTACATAGACAGTGGCGTGGCGTCTATCTTCTTGCCCGTGACACGGGCGACGCCCTGCATCTTATCGATGATCTCGGCGTACTCGTTGGGGGGGAAGATGTTGGGCACATCCCCGGCGTTCAGCAGCATGTTGACGTCTTCCACCATGCCTTCGTTCTTGATCTGGCTGTCGCTGAGCAGGAACACCATCTTCTTGCCCTCAATGCCCGCCTTGCACATGACTTTCTTGAGGTCATCGTGCCAGTCCGCCGTGCCATAGCTCTTCGTGAGCTCGATCTGGAAGAGGTCGTAGTCGCTGATGTAGGCGGCCAGCTTGGTGGTACTCTGGCGCCCGGAGCCGCCGATGCCCACCAGCAGGAGGTGCCCGTTGTCTTGCTTGAGCACGCGGCACACGCGAGACACGTGCTCGATGGCGAACTTGAACATGACCAGAGCCATGGGCGCCTTGTTGCCCTCGTTGAACTCGCTTAGGTACAGCTCCATGGTGCCCTGCAGGGCGCTCAGGTCCGTGATCTCGTCGTAGGCCTTGGTGTCGTCCCCGGGCTTGCCGTAGTCGCCGAAGAACAAGCTACGGATGTTCTCGTCCACCACCTTGCCGCTGGAGCTGAGGTGACCCAGCAGCTAGGAAGAACCACACCCGCACAGGTTAGACACACGCAGCGGTGTGGTCGTGTGGTGTGTCTGTGTGCCGAGCTGATGGGTTACCGTATCCAGGGGCTGCTGGAAATACTCGGAGGTTCTCTCTTGGACAATGTTGAAGAATGTCTCCCTGTCTTCATCGTCGACGAGGCGGTCGTAGAACACACGGTACACCTCGTGGATCCACAAGCGAATCAGCTTGTCTTTCTCCTGAACACACAATTAGTTACAATGAAATGATATCAAATGCACATGTGTTGCGTCAATTGAAATATATTTTAAGTTTTCAAATCGCTGGAATATATTTGAAATAAATGTCATTTGACCTACAGTGGCAGGATGAGAATACAAACAGGGACTTTGAACGTTAAAATGGGTTAGAAAAGTACTGACCCAAAGACCATCCTCCAAAACTTGTAATTTATAAGTGTTGCTGTAAAATGTTGCTTTGGAATTAGCAATATTTATGACTAACTATGATTTTTTTATGTGCACACATGGTTTCCCGTGAACAATATTGGTGTAACTAAGATATTCGCTGGAAATAAATATTTTATATACACCTAAAGAATTCATTTGTGAGCTTAGTAGGACATATATAGTACAAAACCAAATAGTTCTATTATATAACATGTTTTATTCATAATTCAATGCATCCTGGATATTTTAGAGTGTATAAGCAGAAAACACCACTAATTAAGCATTGTCATGTAGTCTACTTGTCTGAGTTCCTTGAATACATTTATAAAGACGAGCTGTTAGAGGAAAATGTTACTGGTCACTTTCTTACAATCACAATATGACATTGAGATTTCAGCTACACTAAACAGGCTATCATACTATACTATCAGGCTATCATTGGTTAGAGAAGGTAGCAGTAAGTTTATTTGACAAAAATGTACAAATCTTATATGTTGAGTAACCTACTACATGTTATCCTAAAGACAAATATTTTCTACATATGTTAATACAATTCCAGAGAGTTTATTTTTAAATTGAAAAACACGTCAATTACAAATTCAGGTGGGCCAGATTTTAACGAGAGAAACTGTAGGTGGGCCACATATTTTCTGCAATTATTTACGTGATCGCCTATGAGAGTCAGACAACAAAAGCATCCACCAGCAGCTGGTTAATGTTCAATGTGTCAATGTGTCAAGTCAATGGCGAAGGGTTTCTATAGAATTATAGGAGTCCGCTTATTCCAAGTCTCTCTGGCATTTGGGCTTTTGCACAAGATAGCAGCCATGCCCACATGCTCCAGTTTGCAATGCGGTGTTCTACAACTGAAATTACATTTGTTAGACAAAGTAAAGACAAAATCGATTGGTAGACTATTGGCACTAAATTCCAGATAATTCCTACCAGTATGTGACGAGTACCATACCCAACCATTAACCTCACTAACGGGAGCTATGTGCTCACGTCACTTAGACTAATTTCATCACGTTGATTATTAGATCAGGACTACTACATTACATTTACAAACAGGTTATGTCATGATGTATTGGCCGTAGAACAGTCAAAAATAACACATTTACAGTAATATATTGACTTGATTTGTGTAGTGGTTATATTGTATATTGAGCTAATGTTTAGTGGTCAAGGGAGCAATCCCCTCATGGGCCACATGGAGGCAGTTGGTGGGCACATTTGGTCTGCGGGCAGCCAATTGAATGGGACTGATTTAGGCTATCCCCAGAATAGCCTAGAAGAGAAACATTTATGAGGCGACAGCCAGTCAGTTTAAAGATGTTTAAAACGAACACAGCTGTAGTTTAATAATTAAAATAAACCAATATTTCAGTCTAGTAAATTGTCAGATTATCTGCCTGCCCCTGCTTTCCCAATAAATTTGTCCTACTCATTCTGTTGAAAGTGTGCGTCTAAGCGCTGTAGTGCTGTTTTTAAACTCCACTCGGTGACAGAAAATACTGATTGCTGCCTATATTTTCACTTCTAGGTTGTACAGTTTAAGAAAACATCTCAGTATGCACTAGCGGTGAAGGTCAGTAATAAAAAACTAAGTGGCCTTATGGTAATGCCAAACTCTTACGATCAGCTTCCAACTGATTAGACATGAAGACACCCGCCCGAGTTAACATCGAGACGCTGATGTTTGGTGGCCGCCTCGAACTTTTGGCTGGTCAGCGATTGTTTTGCAAAAGTTATTGATGCAACTTTTGTTATAGTGAGGAATATATAACAGACGACACATTGCATCAGACTCACGTAGGTTAAAATCAAATCACAGCTCACATGTTTTGCAATGGCCCGATCAAGACAGTGAGTTAGTGCAAGTTTTACTGTCCCCGGGCAATCGGGCCATCAATATTGTTGAGCCCTGCTTTGACTTTATAGATGTTTTTAGTGTAACCATTGGAGTGTAACCAAGTGAGTTGGTGTGTTATATTACCATCACTTTCATTTTAATACCGTGTGTTTTCGTATCTGTAGTGTGCTGAACCAAACAGTATCCTGAATTTCTGTCCATATAATCAGTAGCAGGAAAATGACTTGAAGCTAAAATTTTGAGATCAGAAAACATTAATATTAAAATCTCCAAATAACAGGAGTCTATCATATATGGGTACAAGAAGTTAATGCTGTGTACAGACATTTTGTCCACAACAGGCCTGTCACAATAACTATTTTTTGTTGGCCAATTAATTGTCCAAGTAATAATTGCGATAAATTATATTATTGTTATTTTAAGGGCAGACAAGAAAATACAAGGGTAGAATGACTATATAGGGCAAATCCAAGGAGTCGACCAGGGAAGTAGGGAGAAGTTTAACTGAAACATGTTATATTCAAAACAAGCATCTAACACACTGTCGTGGTAAAGGTGGGTTGTGAATTACGTTCTGATGTGCCCGACACCAGCGACCATGATTTTGTCCAGACGGAGCAGTAACATAATCCAGTATTTTAGGATGAAAGTGGCGTAGTTTATATGTCTGGGAGTTCGTAGACAGTGTGGGTAAGTAGTGTGCCTTCTAAAGCAAACTTAAAATTGTTATCATTAAGAAACAGCAAAATGTCTAATTACTATAGTTATTTCAGGTTTCAGCGACATATTCCATATTTTCTGTAGACCGGTAGATATTTTAACCAGCAGCAAAATGATGAGGTGAGTTCAGAATTGGCTAATGTTTGTGGCAAACATGTTTGCTTTGACCTTGAATGTTGAACTTTTTGTGTAAACATTCCAAACATATTGGATTGAAACCGTCACCCTTCATCCAGCGTCAATGTGTGTTCGGTGAGAACTACATCAAACAGTTTGCTGCGAACTTAAGCAAATGTTTGCCAATTCTAAACGCACCTCTGTACCGCTATTGTCTTGTGACATGAATTATTAATTGTGATTGGTTACACTAGTATCATTGCATTGCAAATTAGGTAGCCTACAAACGAAGCGAATAAAACGAATGCCGTATTTTTTCATTTATTCTTATAAATGTAGTTGGCTGGAATTATGCAGTCGTCAGGAAAAACACCTTTACCTAAACAATTCAATATCCATTGGCCTTGAGGAACACATACTAGCTGTCGCTGTCTGCTCTGTGTGTGTGTGTGTGTGTGTGTGTGTGTGTGTGCGTGTGTCTGTGTGTGTTCGAGCGAGCCAGTAAGCGAGCAAGAAAGAGAGGGAGAGAAACGAGCACAGGAGAGAAAAGCACAGGAGCAGCGCAGCACCGTAACTTATGTCTTATGTCAGAAACACGCATGTAAGTACAGTATTATCGCGGTCAGAAAAATGATCGAGGTCATATTCATATATCACACAATAAGGCAATATAGTGATTATCACGACAGGCCTATCCACATGCAAATTGACTTGTAGAATGTGCACCATTATCTCCATTATCTGTCAGGGTGTGTGCCTCATTGTGGACAGAGATTATATTTCAAGAACAAAGGCGGAAACTCCTTGTTTAAAACAAATGCTTGTTTACATGTGGACTATGCTTGAATAACACTTAATGAATATCTTTCAAATCTACCTATACACCTTTTTGTGAACTAGACAAGATTCAAATGAGATGATTAATGATTTGGAGACTTACCTTCAAGTTTGTGCAAGGAGCAAGCAAAACTCCTTGAATCACTCTTGCAAAGTCCCTCAGATTGAAGATATAGTGGGACTTGGATGGGGTGGGAAGAAATTTCTCCATTGCATCCTTATAGACGGCCATTGTGGTCTGCACCATGATTTTACCCAACCTGTAAAGAAGTAAGAACATTATCAATGACAACTGTAGTTGCAACAATGAAAAATGCTTTTGTCTAATGTAATGCATGTACATTATGGATCGTGCACATCATTCTCATATGTTAGGAGTTGTGTGGCATGATACCTGCAGAAGGAAGGATCATAACCATGGCTGAAGTGCCAGTCTGTAACTGTGCTGAAGATTTTGTTGAGTGTTTCATCCCCAAAGAAATCAATGGAGATGATATTCAAGTGGCGTGTGAAGCGCCCTGATGTTAAAACAAAATTAAATGAGAAAGGTATCAGTAACAAGGACACCCCTTACCACCCTTTACCCTGCTAAATCAAACACACAATAATAATAACAGTCTACCTGTAATGTCATTTCTCCCACCACCAGGGGGCCCCATGGCAGCGATAAACAGTATGTCCACTAATTCCAGTTTGGAGGTGTCTTTCTTGTCATACCAATTGCCATGGTCAATCCACTGTCTGAGTAGCTCGATGGGTGGCTGGGCACCGTATGTCTCCTTCGCTGGCATGTTCAAGTCGTCTATACCAGAGTGGTCGCACAGGAGTGTAATAAATATACACACACAGTATCATGCATTTTAGTACTTTCTTTCATAGACGTTTCAATTAGCTTTTTGACAGTTCAATACATTACCCATGAACATTTTTATAATAATATTCCCCTTTCCACATGTTCCCTGAGCTTTTAAAGCTGTACTACCTAAGATTTCCATGTTAAAATCGTTCATGGCCACCACTTTATACATCTTTCAGGACCACCTCTCACTATTGTTGATAAAGCCATTTCCACAGTTGTTGTTGTTGCTGCTGAGTACGGACCGCATTTGAATGTTCTGCCTACTTTGACAGACAATGAGCACTGAGTGTGCAGCGTACTTAGCACACCAGCAGATCTGACAGAACACTGAATAATGTGAAAATATTGTCAATATGGAAAAATAATTCCATAGATGGAGAGCTCTAAAAGATGAAAAAGGACTCTTAACTCACCAGCCTACTTCTCTATGCTGTGAGTAGCCTATTATTTAATTGTGTATTTGAATATTGCAGTAGCCTATCGGAAATAGTACTATTTCAAACTCTGTAGTGAGATAATAGAACATTGATTTTCTATGCTGGACTGGATGTGTAAACTACTGTAGTGTAGCATAAATGCACAGACAGACACATGCTATAAAGATATTTAGGGACTTTTACTATGCATGTGTCTTTTACGTGACGTTCAGTTTGTTTTGAGGCTTTATGCGACCACTAAAGCTTTACTTCTGTTGCACTTTGCAACTTTTATGTTCAATTCGTCATTATTTGGTTTGTGCGATTTGTTTTTCAGCGCTGAAAAGTACGAGGATATACCACCAGTAAAAGTTTCACCCATATCCAGCAGGAAACGTACCGCGTACTCAGCTTCCATTAGTAAGTTTGCCAGCTTCATCATTTAGCATGTCTCACCAAAAATTGCATAAAGTGTTTACATAAGCGACAGAAATTAGGCAATTGAAAACCTACAGATCATTTCACTTAGCCATTAGCCAGTGTTGCTCATTTAGCCATGAGCAACACTGTATTTGGGTGTACCGGAGACGTGAGTCTGCAGTGGGCTAGATTATTGTACAAATGCATTTTAATTTTTAGAAACTGGACAACACTGGCGATGACAGCTTACAAACCCCTCTGCCTGGCATGACATAACCTACTGTACATCAGTTTGTCTTTGAGTTATTCATAAGAAGCATTTCATATTTACACTTTATTGAATATAAAATTATGCAGACAGATTAGGATTATCATATGGACTGTAGAAAAAATGTATAACAAGTCCTAAAGTTATTTATTACTAGGCACTAAGGCAATCTGCAAGTATCCTATTGAGCATATTGATATAGCTGTCCACTAAACCATAAAATATATAAAATGTTTTAAAAAATTAGACAAATTATTGGAAAATTGCGGTTTTGAACCTGTGAGATCAGTAGTAGAAGCACATTGCTCTACGGATGAGCTACTTAGAAGTACTTGGCAAGAGTCATATTCAAGCTTATTTATCAGAAGAACTGGGAATTGTCGGACAAGTACATCTGTCCGGGAAATAAAATAGTAACATTTATAGTGTGAATGCATGAAGGCATTTGTCCCCCTTTGACTAAAGAAGGTGTGCTGCAATAGAGGAATAGTAGTCCATTTCTTAAATCAGAAAATAAAATTGAGATAACACAAAGTATAATGTTGCATTCATCAGAAACGAAATAGCAATACATTACATATGGTAGCATATTTCTTTGTAGGTTAGGTAGTTGTAGTTTAGCTGTAGTGTCAATCAGGGCAACTATTAAATATAACTAAAGGTTAGTTACAAGTTACCAGAAGCCTATAGTTAATTACTTAAATGTAATATTTGACAAATATTTACAATAACCTGCTAGATGTAAAATAAAGTGAGACTTATTTTAGATATATTTGTATATTTTATGGAGCTTTTTATTTTGTCAATAAATCTGTCAATAAATCTGTTTCCCCTACATTTTTTATTTGAATGACAGCGGAGACAGGCTTGAGAGACGAGCTTGGCAGTGAATGGTTAAAACCCACGGCAATAGTTAAATCATGCATATCGGGTTATATTTCAGTCTATTACATTTCAGATCATCAGCCTGCTCTTACATGTTTTACCGATCACTTAGGCCTACCGGGTAGCCATGCTTTCAAATGTGCATTCAAGAGCTGTAGTGAACATATCCTTATTTATATAGGCTACTGTCGCTGTGTTTTTTAACTATTTTCTCCTTGACAGAAATACTTTAGTAAGTTACAGCAAATGTCCTGTACTCATCTTAATCGTAAGTGGCTGTAGTGGTCAGTAAATAAAACTACTGCCTTTGCCTGGTGTAAAGGCGTTCTTATAAGCCACTGTTTACCACGTCTGAATGACATCTGAATTCCACTCTATGCAGAGAGAAAAATATCACGAAAGACGACAGGTTAATTTTTATCGTTTCTTTTTAAGGACAATTCCAGAAAGTACAAGGTGTGGAGTTTATATTGCAGTAGTTTTGGGAGTGGAAATTAGATACCGATAGGCTCATTATCTTCCTTAAAAACGAAGTCAATGTCAGAGAGGCAAAGTATAGTTTTCATGATCTTGCCAATACATCTGCCTCGCTGTGCTCCGCTTCTGAAATGCTCCTGGTAAATTTACGTCTCGAGAGAAAGGAACACACCCGCGTCGGATCGAGAATGTGCACAGCGTTATTATGGTGCATGCACTGGCGCTCTGTATTATTTTTAAACGGAACAATTAATTAACATAACGTAACAAGTGACCCATGTCTGCCTATACTAAATGTATATTTTTCATTATTGACATTTACATTTTAATTGGGCTACTTGTCCGGTCGGGCAAGTAAAATCGTCCTGCACTTGCCCCTTCAAAAATCGACTTGTCCCAGACAAGTGGACAAGCCTTAGTGTCGAGCCCTGGCATGTGTCTAACATTTTGTGTCATACCTACCAATGTACAACACAAATTTCTTTCCCACAGGAGGCCCGAAGGTTCCTTTCTTCCTGCGGTCCAATTTAGCTGTGATGATATCCTGGATTTGGTTGGAGGAGGTGCGGGCAGAGAAGTTGATACAGTTGGGGATGTACCGCTCCTTTGGCAGCTTTACCAAGAAGCTGTTGTTGATGATGGATTTGCCAGTGCCAGTGGGCCCCACAAACAGCATGGGCACCTCGTGGGCCAGATAGGTGTTGAGAAAGAACCGCTGGCGGGATGTCTCCATAGTTGGGATGATGAGGTCCGACACCTTTAAAGGAATGGAGATACGTGAGGCAGTAAAGACCAACGCCCACTGGCGGCGGCGATCGGCGGTGCATCAAGAAAGATGCCAAAGAACTAGAATAGCATTCTATTTCGTCAGACGCTACCAGTGGGCGTTGCCCTGTTAATAAGAACTAGTTCTAAACACTGGCGTCTTTTGACGCATGTCGATGCCTTCAGTGGGTGTTGTCCCTAAGGGTCCGTGACGTCTTTTATTACCATAACCACACCATATTAAAACTGAAATCGCTCTTTCATCAGTCATGTTCTGAGGTAACTGACAGGTTGAACTTGTTTCGATGTTTCTCCAAAGCTACCAAAACGAACCAAACCAAATTTCAATCTACCGTCACCAACCTTACTCTCCAAGCCATAACATCTGACCCTCAACCTCTCCAGCTGCCTTTAAAACAGCTAAATTAGACCGCTGCTCAGGGAACCATAGATGCAGCCACAGGCCAGAATTACAGACCGCTATCAGTCCTTTTCTTCCTCTCTGAAATCCTAGAACATGTGGTCTCTAACCAACTATGGGGCCATCATTGTAGCAAAACTATTTACAAATGCGTGTGTGAAGAGAAAATGTGTATATTAATCTGTAAATGCGTGCTGAGATTTGTGAATATGTACAGAAATTTGCAAAATTCCTTAAAAAATTCCTTAAAAAATCTGTATTTTTATTTGGAAGTGTACTGAGATTAGCAAATGTGTATATGTGTGTGTATATATGTATATATATATGTATATGTATATATTAGGTGTGTAACAGTTCGTGTATTCGTATTGAACCGTTCGGTACAGACGTTGCGGTTCGGTCCATGCACCATACCGTTCGTTTGAACGGT
>JAODOY010001686.1:0-12654 GCA_025399855.1 Forbesichthys papilliferus
CTCGACCAGTAAACACAAAGAATGGAGAAATGGTTAAAATCTTTTAAGCTTCAGTCCCTCAAAGCCGGCAAAAGCGAAACCCTGGACTCCCGTATGTGAGGGAGCACCCTATGGGGGGAGGGGGGGGCACTCTATTGGGGAGAACACCCTATGAGGAGAGGGGGGGAGAGAGCCCCCTATTGCGGGGAGCACCCTATGGCAGTGAAGAAAAAGGTGTTTTTGTTTTCAGCAATTTCAAACATCAACAGTCTTTCTCCAGCATCGCTGACTCCACCTTTAAGGCGCCCAGCCCCTGCACGATTATGAACAAAAACTAAACCTACGCAAGGAACAGAAGGGGTGGAGGATTGAAAGTAGGGGGTTACCTCTCAAGGCGGCTAACAGGTAGGTTGGACTTGTTGGGGATTGAACCTACAACCTTCCAGATGGGAGTCACCCACCCTAACCTCTAGACTATCCTGCCCCAGTGATTGTCTGGCTGTACACTCCTGTGCGGGGATAGGGGTGCACCTACCCAACTTCTTCAAGTCCGACTCGACGGCGACGATCTTGCCGCCGTAGCTCGCCATCCCTTTGCTCACGTTGTCGACCCGCTGGACCACTGCAAGGAGTCAGAAGGAGAGAGCACCGTGAGAAACCTCCTCTAGTCCCAGCAGAGCCCGTAGAAGAGAGTTGTGCCAACGGAGGTCACATGGTTCACGGGGATGACCAGATACAGAGCTGCAATGATTGGTCATTAGTAGCAAATGAATGCATCGATTTACATTCACAAAATCATTCATAGGGTTCTATTAGAGTTTGCGACTGACTTCCGGGAACTGTTTTGAGGTTCCATGAGCCGCCATTGCTGTAAAAAAACCGATCCATTGGAGTTTAGTGTGGCTAAGTGTCTCTCTTCTACATGGCTCTGGTTCCCAGAACCTCGACACCCTGAATCGGAAGGGGGAGGAGGTGGGGGGCCTGGATGGGGGCCCCTTATCAGAGGGGGGCCTGGACAGGGGCCCCGGATGGGTTGCTAGGTAGCCTGGGGACACATTAGGAGAGCTTACTGACCAACCTGTAATAACAGGGCTTAGTGCAGGCAGACTGTGTGTGTGTGTGTGTGTGTGTGTGTGTGTGTGTGGCGTGAAATTAAGGAGTGAAATTATGAGTTTTGAAAGAGACGTACAAAAACAGAAAAGGGGCGTCAGTCAGAAAGAGGAGAGAGAGAGAAAGAGAGAGAGAGACACACTGGGAGAGAGAGAGTGAGAGAGAGATAGTGACATGGTTTGACTCAGGAGGAATGTGTGCTCTAGGGGGACACAGGGTGAAGCTGCTGGAGGCCCAGGGGACAGGATGTGACCCGTGTGTGTGTGTGTGTGTGTGTGTGTGGGGGGGGGGGGGGTAGGGTAAACACGAGGGATCAAAGGCAGCCCGGTGGAGATGGGCGTCGGGCCAGGGACGTCCCTCAGGCGGCAGCACCGCTCATTTCCTCTGGAATGTGAGCAGGGGTCCTGGGAAGCCTCCTGCCTCCACCACCACTATCTCCACCATCACCACCTCCACCATCACCACCTCCCTACCTCCAACCCCACCTCTGCCTTCTCCAGCAGGTGGAAGGAATGTATGATTTGATCGTATTAACCGATTACACTGACTAAGAATACTGAAATATTATGAATAATATCTATGGTCTGTTTTGAACATATTTCCAGGAGGTAGTTCACTAAATATCTTCTCGTATTTCGCTAGCTAATAATAAACTGATACTTCTACACATCCCTGGTGCCATAAATAGGAACATAAACAAAGTTGCGAACACCGCTCACATCAACAGAGCCGTAGTACTACGGTACTCTTTGCTTCAGAATGCGTTTCGATGTGTGGAGCGGCACCGCGGATGTGCGGAAGGATATTGTTAGCAATTGTTCTCACAAAATGACTAACCCTGCATTTAATATAGAAAGAGAGCATATTGTAATGGAGGAATGTTTCTGGGAGTTTACTTTTTTTATATAGCTGACACAGTTAATGTTATGGATTATGTCTTTACCCTTTTACACACAATATAGATACATGTGTATCTACATACATACAACATATGTACACACATGTTTCCAAACTAAGTTAATTTAGGGAAGCTATATGAAGTGTAAAACATCGTCTACTCCAATAGTGCCATTTTGCGAAATGCTCCACTCGTTAAGCCAGATGTGGCACATTTCCAGATGCCAGATGAAAAGTTTGCCATTTCAAGAGACAAAAGACACTTTCATGTCCACTAGGCCCTGAGCCAGTCAGCACACCTACGGCACACAGTTCAGCTGGCTGACACCTGCAAATGTCTCCGGTCTGGGGCCTGAAACACATGCTGTTGTACCGTACACCTCCACGAGCCTGTCAGACCCACTATTACCACACACACACGCACATACGCACACACATGCGCTCATACACACATGCAGAGTATACTGATACAAATACTGTATGTCCAAAAAATTACAGTCAGCTATTGCAAACTAAATGTAAGATAATACATTTTTGTCAAATTCACCAAATATTCTTAATTTCTCTATCTTATTATTCTCCGTGTGTGCTGAAAACATTCTCGGACACTTTCTACACAACTCTGGCTCCGTAGGAACATGAACAAAGTGATGAACACCGCTCACAAGAACAAAGCCGTAGTACTACGCTTTGCTTCACAATGTGTTTCAATGTGTGGTGGGCGCTGCAAAGGGATCTTGTTTGATTTGAGCTCGAAGTTAGCAAGCGTTCTTGAACATAATGAACCCTGCCTGTAATGAGAGGTGTTACAATTCTTCTGGAAGCCATGCACTGTTCGCTGAGCTCTCTATGGAGCAGAATGTGAAAATGACAACCAAAAAACAACCTTGCAATGTAAATATTTCCCAAAGGTGGCAAATATTTATCATATTGATTACCATCTATCTTCAACCGCTTACCATGGTCGGGTCGCGGGGGCAGCAGCTCCAGCAGGGGACCCCAAACTTCCCTTTACCGAGCCACATTATTAAGCTCTGACTGGGGGATCCTGAAGCGTTCCCAGGCCAGTGTGGAGATATAATCTCTCCACCTAGTCCTGGGTCTTCCCCGAGGCCTCCTCCCAGCTGGACGTGCCTGGAACACCTCCCAAGGGAGATGCCCAGGGGGCATCCTTACTAGATGCCCGTACCATCTCAACTGGCTCCGTTCCACGCAAAGGAGCAGCGGCTCTACTCCGAGTTCCTCACGGATGTCTTGGCTTCTCACCATTTCTCTAAGGGAGATACCCGCCACCCTCCTGAGAAAACCCAGTTCAACCGCTTGTACCCGTGATCTCATTCTTTCGGTCATGACCCACCCTTTATGACCATAGGTGAGGGAAACGAAATTGACCGGTAGATCGAGAGTTTTGACTGATTAGGTACATCCATTCTAACCATTCTGTGTTCAAACAGCACAATATTCATGATAGTGTTATACTACTACAAAAAAATGTAATTACTTTTTGGACTACAATACCCATGATACCTTATCCATTTCTTGTGTGACATGGTGGTTCAAATGGCAACACAGACAACAGTCCTTCTGAAGCCAGTTCATACTCTGTATAACTATTTGAATACATTTTTGAATCATTATAAGATCAGAGCAGCAAACTGAAACAATAAAAAGCTTCTAATTGTTCTAAATTAAATAGGGCTGTGAACTTGCTAAAAATGTCTAAATTGTGAAAAGCGAACGTTGATTTTCATCTGTGTGAACCGAACTGTGAGCTAGCTCTCGTGAAGTGTGAACTTGCACAACACTGCTGAGATCTCCGCGCCTCAGCGCCAGTACAAACACAGAGGCTTCGGTGGGTTCACTCGACGCTCATCTGGGATCAATTAGACCTCCCTGGAATCAAGCTGAGCTCACAGTTAATGGACTCCATTTGGAATGTAGACGAGAGTGCGCAGATAACCCGTTAGCATGCTAGCTAGCGATGCAGCCACTTGTGGGAATGCTAAGCACAATCGCAGCAGGAACAGTCACAGTTTAACCGCCACACAGACACGCGCGCACCTTTAAATGCAGCAAACTTAATCCCTGACAATTAGGGCTAAGCAATATGGACAAAAAATCATATTCCGATATATTTAGGTTGAATACCGATACACGATATATGTCGTTATTTTTTATAAAGTGGGTTAATTGTTCAGGAGGAGAAAAAACAGGATTTATTTTTATTTTCAGCGACTTAATTGTAGTTTTACATGGTTAAATCCATAGCAGAGAGGTTGTAAATATTGCAGCTATAATGATTGATTCCAGGGTACCTTGTAATACTCAGTATGCTGTCTCATTGGCTACTCTGACAAAAGATGCGAATATAACTATATCGATATAAACGATGTTGTCTAATTTTATATCACTTTTGAAAAAAGTTCCTGTGATGATGTGAAATGTGCATATGCTAACCTATTTCAGGGTAGCTTGTAAATACTATTAGTATGTTTGGCCTGAAGCACAAGTTAGATTTGTCAATCAATACATGTGTTCACACTGGATAGACAAAATAGACATAGACAAAACTATGCAGATTATGTATATTAATTATTGTAATGAAAAAAAGATGAGAAGCTACTTTTACAACTTTTTTTTAGGTCTGTCAAACAAGAAAACATGCAGTTGCATCTCCAGAGGCGGTGTTGGCATGCCAACAGTGTGTAATGTAACGGTCCACTGGGCTGGCGCGGCGAATCAGGGACAAGAACACATGTCCTACCTTTGTACCCGAGGACGGCCACAGCTATTGTGAGCAGCGTGCACAGCGCATACAGGAAGGCTATGGAGGTCTTCAGGACCCATTCATTCTTGCACTTGGTGCACTGGCTGCCCTCCTGGATGCCTGTGATAAAAACACAGAGGAAGAAGAAAGACAAACTAGATTCATGAATACACATCCTATAAGTGTACCTGTATTACTAAGAATGATAGCTAACTACCTAACTGACTAACGAATTGACCAACTAATTGACCAGCTAACTAGCTGACTGACTTGTTAAATAACTAACTAACTAGCTAAATAACTGACTAAATAACTAACTAAATAACTGAATAACTAACTAGCTAATTAACTAACTGACTAACTAACTAGAAAACCAACTAGCTAACTAGCTGACTGACTAAATAACTAATTAATTAACTATCTGACTAACTAACTAACTGGCTAAATAACTAACTAACTAATTAATTAACTAACGGACTAACTAACTAACTGGCTAAATAACTAACTAACTAACTACATAACTAACAAAATAAATGACTAAATAACTAATTAACTAACTGACTAACTAACTAAAAAACGAACTAGCTAACTAGCTGACTGACTAAATAACTAATGAATTAACTAGCTGACTAACTAACTAAATAGAAAGCTAACTACCTAGCTAGCCAGCTAACGATCTGACTGACTGATTAAATAACTGACTAACTAAATAACTAACTGTATAGGCAGAACTGAGGACTCCATGACTCTATGGACCCAGGACTTTAGACCACCACATCTGGACAAGCAGTCCTGAGCCCTCATTATAGAGGCAGCATCCCCCTTGGGGGGCTTACATGGAGAGGGGGGGGGGGGGAGAGACACAACAACAAGCCCCCCCACTGACTTGTTTATAGTTAGTGCCATGCTTATTTTCCTAGGAACTGCCTCTCTCTCTTTCTCTCTGGGATATATATACACACACACATACACACACATATGTGCACACACACACACTAGTGCAAGGGTTATGTGAGTACGGCTAACATTTAAACATAACAAATACTGTATTAAAAAATTTAAAACACACACACACACACATGTAGACACTTTCATTCACACAAACACCCACACACACACATGCACGCACACACACTTCCTGAACTGCAAACGAGACCCAGCTGTGTTCCCTCAGTGCCGAGGATCTCTGTCTGTCAGGAAGAGCGCAGCAGCTAGTAAGTGGTGCAACCTTTGTCGTGACACTATAGTGTAGTATATCTAGTCAGCTGTGTAGTGACACTATAGTGTAGTAGTATCTAGTCAGCTGTGTCGTGACACTATAGTGTAGTATATCTAGTCAGCTGTGTCGTGACACTATAGTGTAGTATATCTAGTCAGCTGTGTAGTGACACTATAGTGTAGTATATCTAGTCAGCTGTGTAGTGACACTATAGTGTAGTAGTATCTAGTCAGCTGTGTAGTGACACTATAGTGTAGTATATCTAGTCAGCTGTGTCGTGACACTATAGTGTAGTATATCTAGTCAGCTGTGTCGTGACACTATAGTGTAGTATATCTAGTCAGCTGTGTAGTGACACTATAGTGTAGTATATCTAGTCAGCTGTGTAGTGACACTATAGTGTAGTAGTATCTAGTCAGCTGTGTAGTGACACTATAGTGTAGTATATCTAGTCTAGTAGAGAGAGAGAGAGAGAGAGAGAGAGATAAATGGAACAGTCACAGCCGAACCTGAGACAAAGTAAGGTTTAATGGAAACAGGGTAGAGGCACGGAGGAGAACATATTGCCACACAAAGACATGCGCGCACACACACACACACATACACACACACGCGAGCATGCACGCACAAACCCACACAGAAAGTTATAGGAGTTAAACTCTGCCAATGATTGGAACACCTCCTGTGCCAAACATCAGGAAGGCCACAATGAACCTCCATAAAATCCAGCAATCTGCTCACAACATCTTCAAATACATATAAACCGAATTGGTTCTTTACGACCTCAGTGTGTTCAGTAAAAAAACCTTTAGATCTGCCTAAGCAATAAGAGAGGGATATAGCGCCCCCTGCCTCCACTACACGGTGTTGCTACAGTATTTCACAGTAAATACAACCCGTAAGGCTTGTGATGAGGTCAGAACATCGTATCGTACCGATAAACAGGCCTCTTCCAATCAGAAGCAAGCGCTTCATTCATACCTGCATAAACATGTGCCTTAAAGGCCCTGCTACACTTTGGATTGTGGCACAGAGAGCGCTGAAACTCTGATGAATAGGAGGGCTTGTTATTGCTTCGTGCGGTGAAGGCTAAATATCTTCCGCACCCAGAGAAATTGTACGCAATAACTTCGCAATTAAAATATTTTTTGGTACAGGTTGCTATATTGGCAGCCCGGACTGTGTCAAAGAGTAAATTTCAATAATTTCTTATTCTCCTATCAAAGAGATCAGGAGTTGGTAGAAGATGGTCCACCCTGGTTTGTGTTTGAGATCCATCAGGTGAAGATAAGCAGAGTACTGCATTCTGGGAATGCAACCACAGCAATGGAGTGCATTCCTGCACATAAAACCAGACATGTTTAGGTGTCAGCTCATGCATGCCATCATAATAACATTGCTTCTGCACGCCGACAGCCTGTTTAAATGTACGGCACGAGAGCACAGTCATTACGGAAGATCACACACAGACGGGTGGTGTTGCCATGAGAGCACCGCTAAGTCAAAAGCAGATGAGGTGACAGTCAGATGTTTGCTGGCAGGCGCTGAGCACACTGCCACCTGGCTGTCAAACATGGAGGACAGCTGGCATGGCACAAACACGCCCGACAAGAGAACAACACGCTCCCTCTGTCTCATGACGACAACTTCCTGCCCAGCCTCGCACCACATTGTTGAGCCAGTGTTGGATCATAGGAGAGCACGCCACATTTAAAGGCAGGGTCAGTCATTCTCGAGAAAGCTTGCTAAATTCGAGCTAAAATCAAAACAATATTCCTCTGCTCCCTCCGCCCCACACATCGAAAGGCCTTGTGAAGCAAAGCGTAGTAAGCTACTGCGGCTTTGCTGTTGTGAGCAGTGTTCGCCACTTTGTTTATGTTCCTATTTACGGAGCCAGAGATGTGTAAAAGTATCAGATTATTTTTTCAACACGCACAGAACGGTAAGATAGCAAAATGTGAGGAGATATTTAGTGAATTTGACTAAATGTGTATTAGCTTACAATTAGCTTGAAATAGTTGACTACACCTTTAAGTCCTTATAGGCAAGTCTGGCCAGCCATATAACAATTTACTGTTTACAAACTGTGATGACGTACATACTGTAAGCGTGAACACACAGTTTTGCAACAGAAGTACAATTGAGTCCAATGACTTGTCAGGCTATGCTAGAGCATTAACCACCAGAGAGCACATTTAATTACTTGCAGTCACATCGGCAGAATGCCTAAAAGACACTGGTTGACATAGCATGCTAAAATACCTTGCTAACAAATCTAGTATAAACCAGCATGAATTCCATGCTGGTCCAGGCTGATCCATACTGGTTAGTGCTGGGGTAGTGCTGGTCCATACTGGTTAGTGCTGGTCTAGCTGGTATACCAGCACACCAGCAAACCAGCATTCCATGCTGGTTCCAGCAGGCAAAACATACCTTATGCTGGTGACCAGCAAAGATGGATTTTTAAGCAGGGTTAACCTCTGACATGGTGGAATATTGACTGGTTTTAGCTAGGTAACGTAATTTAACATATTTCTTTCGCACGGATTGTGTTTCCCTCCAGTGGACCTAGATTGTGTTTCTGCCTGTATTAAAGATTACTTTTGTCTGAATATTTCACTTCGACCGCTATACAAAGGTAGTTCTGAGTTTCCCACCTTGTTATTAATGTATCCCGTCACACAGCAGCTTCCAGGCATGGTTCGGTCTTTTAGTTAGCAGGAGGTGTCGTTCCAGAATGTCTGCCGATTGGCTAAAAGCTGTCTAATAGTTTCAACATGAACACCCAGTAGGAGGCCACGTCACTGGAGCGTGGCCAGACCATATTTACCTAATTAATATTGGGTCTGGTTAATGTAACAGTGGCCAAACGGTAAACCTCACTCTCTGACATCTCAGGGACGCCATTGCGACCGTCGCTAAGGAGCTATTAGCCTTGCTGGTGTGCTAACTTCAGGTGTTGGAGACTCTGGCTCGAGTCACAGGTAGGCACTGGCCAGTTGCCAGACACACACACACACACCCACACTCTATAGTAAAGTCTTCCATTAACACCACGAGACAATGGGGATATGATGTATGTGTACGTGATTCATGTTTCAGACAAACTGTCTTTCACACATTCTCAGATATCCTAAATGCTAACAGTGCCCAGATGTTAAAAACTAACTTCATCCTTAATCGGAATTTATTGGGTCCCACACTTTGATGACACACATTATGTTAATATTGACAAAAGTCCAGATTTTATACAAATCTGATCTGAAAGTGAAAATGTCTCTACACCTTGTATCCATTATGAATCATAGCAAGACCGGGTTGGTTTCCAACTGTACTTTTCATCCACTCATGTCATCAGATCCTAATGTTAACATTAATGTTAACGGAGCCCCCCTCTCAGCCCCTCCCTTCCCTCAGCTCCTTGACTATATTTGAGCATTTGGCAACGTTGTGCAACAGGTGGAGTCAGTCTCAGTGCTGGGGTGATACCTTAATGGTATAGCAAACAGAACATATACTGTATCTTGAGGTTTGCAGTAGGCCTACAGCACTTTCTAATGTGTGTTCTTCCACTTAAAACCAGTACATATATTTAAGTACATAAATAAAAAGGAGATTTTGTTTGTACAGTTATTTTTGCAACACCTACAGCGATTAAGTGGTATTATTTCAAAATCAAACAGCTAGATTGCATGGAACAATTAAGGGCCTAGTTATGACAACCCTTTGCTGTGGACACACTACTGCGGTTTGAGGCTACATCTGGTAGTTTCTCTAGGAACGACACACCAATGAATACTATTTTCACGAGAAACAATCCAAACTACAAATGAATTGGTTGCCACAGAGCAGCAGAAGTACCTCGGTCAGCGATAGAGTACGTGTATGGCCACGTTGCGTCATTTCAACAAAGAGATGGCAGTGCCTGAAGCAAGCATGTGAACACGCATGATCTTAAAACAGCAATTGGCTCTGGGTATCTGCAGCACATTAGCATTCCTTTAGCCTAGCTGTCAGCCTTAAACAATACACAGATTAGTCATTTTCCCTCGTAGCGTTACAGCTGTATGTGGGCGGCCGGTGTCCATGCAGCTCCAACCACATGCTGCTTGACGAAAAACAAAAGTAATGCTGCAAACACAAGCGCCCTTCCAGAACAACACAGGACGATCAGCTGCTACTGCAGTCAGGAGCATAGATTGGTGGTTGAAGGATTCTGAGCGGACAACGCAGCTCATTGTTCCAGTAAACCCACCGGGTTGAGACGGTGTCCTGACTGTGTCCTCACCACAGTGAGGAGCCTGCGTGTCTCTTCCACTGGTCTGGCTCTCGTGGAACAAAGACGCACACAATCACGAGTCCCGAGCTGAAACACAAAACCACTTCTCTTTGGCTGTGCACGCTAGACGACAACGTTTATTTACTGTAAACAGCAGCACGGGCGCTTTAGTAACACAGGAGAACACAATGGGCCGAGCTGAGGTCACACACATTGGGATTTAGACTCCTGCCTTGCCCACCACACATTCAACCCCCTTAGGAACCAGAGTTACGATGCACTCACATCCGATCATTCAGCAGGGGGCAGTGTGGGGATTATCTGCAGCATTTCAAAAGGCAAACATACACTGGCGGCCACAGCACAGATGACACAGTGATGGAAACACTTGGCCGTTTCTCTATTCCAAGAACGCACGGTATGCAGGCAGTATTGTTGTGTGTTTTCTCAACTGCCATTGCCGTTTGTTGATTAGAAATGCATTCTGGGATATTCCGCGGACAAGTTCACACACACGTCACCACTGGATGCATCCTTGGAAAAAGTATTGGTAGGTTGGTAGAACACTTCCTGGTATTTTATTCGTTCTTGGCTAGATGCCAACTTGTGAATTGGAAAAGTACTTGGCCGTGAATAATGGCGTTTCACAAGTCTGCAAGAACAGAAAAGAACGCATATTGAGAAACAGCCAGTGTCTGCTGCTACACAAGCTGGGTTTACATGAGTCTGGTAAAGCCTGGGACACAGCGCTGGCTAACTGCATCAGTAACCACCTACCTTACAAGCACGGTATTTTGATCGACATGTACGACGACCAAAAAGTTAATGACAAGTCGGATGCTAATCTTATAATGAGGAATTTGTTAGAAATCTAAACAACAGGACTGGCTGTTGTTTGTGTAGGACACAGTTACTGCTTAAAATAAATGTTTAATTTTAAATTAGTAAATAAAGCAGTGCACTAGCATTACACCAGAAATTATGGTTACATACATTATGGTTACATACAAATGTAAATGTAAATGTACATACATGTGAGTTTCAATGCTGACAGCCAATGTTGCAACTTCCCTAAAGTCTGAGAGTCCTGTGTTGAGCTTACAGGGGTGTTTCAGATGTTCAGCACAGAGTGGCTTATTTGACCTAAAGCTAATAATGGATGAAGAGGCTGAGACTAGGTCAACATGGACACTTTTTAGTCTTTCCAAATAGACTTCATCCCATTGAAGATGTCAGGTTACCTGTTTACATGGGATGTCATCTAATTGGGTCTGGTGTTTACACGCAGTGGCGCAAATATTTCAGAATAAATGTTAAACATGCATACATATTAGATAGGCCGGGCTCCGTAATATAATGTGTCCCAAAAGCAGAGAGGCTAAAACCGTCTAGCCTTTGTTGCAGACACGCCCGGGGGATGAGCCAGTAGCTGTGTTTACACAGACCCTAGATTCATCTGATTGGAATTGGATTAAAAAACCCAACCAGAAGAAAAATGCCGCATATAAACCTCTCAATTGGAAGAGAAACGACCAACCCGACATTTCATTCCGAAGCAGAGGGGTAGAATAATCTGTTCCATAACCCGATTAACCCCGATTGGTTGCATTCTTCTACGCATGCCCCGTCTTATGTTGTGATGCCGGTAGTCTGTTCTGCACAGCCACTGTACGAAGTCTGGACAAAACGTCCAAAAGTGAAGTGAAGTTAAAGCTGTGACTTCATCTGGAGACGTACATTTCACAAGTCACAAATAGCCTCAATCTCCCGACGTGCGTACAACTAGAAGCTAGCCAGTATTAGCCTTTCGCGAGCGGGACACGTTACATTATGATCTAGATAATGTGTTTAACATGAATTCCGATAGGTTGCAATGGCACATGTAAACGCCAGACCTGATTAGGTGACATCCCATGTAAACTGGTAACCCGAAATCGTAAATCGGAACGATTCCATTTGGAAAGACAAAAAAGTGCCCGTGTAAATGCAGATATTGTCTCGGCTGCTGCGCTGTCCTGACAACCCGAGCTGTAGTTGTTTATGATATTGCTCGAAAGCGCAGAAAACTTCCAGGCCATCTGTTCCTCATTAGCGGAGCAGAAATAAGACGTTTAACAAGCCTCTGATACACTGTTGATCTCAGCCAATGCTGGGGGGTGGGGGGGGTCAATGAATGACTCATGCAGGGTGTTGCTTTCTCAATGGCATGACAGTGTAGCCTGGACTGAATCAAATGCTGGGCGTGCGTGCGTGTGTGGTGTGGTGTGGCGTGTGTGCGTGCGTGCGTGCGTGCGTGGTGTGGCGTGCGTGCGTGCGTGTGTGTGTGTGCGTGTGTGCGTGCGTGCGTGCGTGCGTGTGTGTGTGCGTGTGTGGTGTGGCGTGTGTGCGTGTGTGTGTGCGTGT